>JAIPRK010001168.1:0-90085 GCA_025469195.1 Chaitophorus viminalis
TAAAATACTATATTATTATATACACATTTTAGACAAACATATTAACTCCGTTCAGAATCGTTATTCGTATACAATGATAACTATCATTGCATTCAAATTTAACAAATCCATTGTAATAATGACCTATCCTATAAACGAGGTACACTCCACCCCCAACTGTACAGCAAAGCGTGACCCACCCGTTCTTTTTTTCGATTGTTATCATTTATTGTTAGAGGAGAATACTGAGGAATATTTCCCTAAAAATGACTAACAAACATTATAGGTGTGCAGGATTGACGATCCTCGAAGTCCTGTATATGAGTTTGCCTATACTTAACGCCTGATCATAAACGATATTGTTTTCATGCAACATTTTTTTCAATAAATTTATCATTGAATTATGAATTTTCAATGAATGGCTTAAGTATGTAGGTGTACATAACGATTATACATCGATACCAGCTGCGTGGACTGTAATATTGTAATGCGTGCAATACGTCCATTGAATTTGTTGGTAGGTATATTGTTAAAACAAAAAAGAAGACAAATTCCTTCCGGTGACCTGAATTTTTCTCCAATGATGGCTGGAGTTAAACAATAAATTACCATCATAACTCGTGAGTTATAAGTATAAAAATCTAACCAACATTTTTAACAAGACACGAAATCCATAATATAACTTATAACAATGTACATAATGTCCATGGCTTATATTTATTGGTAATAATATATCATAATATTTACCTATATATATATATATATATAGATATATATTTATTTATTTATATAACGCATTAATTATTAAATAACCAAGAAATCAATAATAATAATAATAATAATAATAATAATAATAATAATAATAAGAATGTTGTTCCGTCACGATCTTATCGACAAAACGTAAGTCCTCGTTGTCGTTTCAACTTTTACATTGTTTTATAATACATTTATTTACATTTTAGTTTACATAATTAATTATTTCGTTACATTCCGCAAACCGTTGTTTTTCTTCACTACGATAATGGTGACCAACATGAACACACCGATCCATCCCGAGGCGGACAAAAATCCCTTGTAGACCGTGGGGTGCGTTATCGACCAATCCCTGGCGGACAGCGCTCTAAACGATTCCGTGGACAAGGTGATGGGCAAGATCCAGCCGATCGACCTCAGTATCCAGTGCATGCCTTCCAGTGGCCAAATCATTCCGCTGAGCATGGCAAGTGGGAAAAAGCTGCCCAGGCCCATGAACGTGGCCGATGTGTCCGTGTTGCAGAACACCGCCACCATGAATCCTTTACATGGAAGAAAAACGTCGGTTTTGAATACCAGTATATAGGAGGGAGGGGATATATTACATCCCCCGGAAAGAAATTTCAGTTGTGAATAGAATGACAAGTTTTTTTAATTACAAAACTATGTCAACTTCCTGGCTACTATTACAGCCTATCACGAAAATATTTAGCCATTGGATTTGATACTATGCGTATTACACTACACGGATTGAGAGTTCGTTTCTGTTCGATCACTTTTAGACCAGTGATTACTTCATAGGGACGACCAGGGGAGTGTAATACTCGCCGAAAAAATTACTTTAGTTAATTTTTAATACAAAATGATTGATAACAAAATTAGTAGTTTCTTTTGCCCTGTTGAATATTCTTGATGAAAAGTTTGAATTAAACACCCAGAGCCGTAAACCGCGGCAACCGGAATAGTAATATCATGTTGGTTTTCACTTACCATAACACATTCCGCTGGTCCCCGTCAGGAAGAGCAACGACAACGTCCATACTAGACTGCCCACCATGGGGTTGTCGAAGAACACGAATAGCACTAGCATCATCAAAGCGGTCTGCACACTCAAAACGATGTATTGGACAACGATGTGGGATAATAACACTTCTGTGACCGTCACGCCTGGTACAAAATTAAACACCGATGAAACAAAATATGTTGTAGCATGTTCTTGATGGAACAATTATTATTGTATAACATATTATGGGATGTGTGTTCGGCACAGTATATTAGCATAGTATTATGGGATTAAATGGGTTTTAATGATATCACTATGTTATGTCATACCGGCGACAAGACTTCTTTCCAATAATCCTCCCATTTTCTCCATCAGGATCGCTCCCACGGTAAACACCATTGGCAGGTAAAATTCAAATCTGTAAAAATCATGAAAGAAAAACACCAGGTTAGAAAATGGTTTTATTATTCTTAAAAAAAGAAACCTCGTGTACAATAACACAGACGTATATACGATTAAGCTTTATAATGTATCCATGTAGGTATACACGTCCTACGCAGGTGGAGTGTTTGCAATTTCATTATAAAATTCGTGTTTATACTATGTACTAACAGTGATATAATAGCCGGTGCCGTAAAATGTCCAAAACTCGGATTGTTATTCCCGTAAATCGCGTCTTCCAACTGTAAAAGGAATAAAAACAGAGTTACACATTACATTTTACCAACGTCCAAGAACAATGTGACAGTATCATATGCATCCACAGACACACGTTTAATAAATTTAAAATTTAAAAAATAAGGATCACCCTAACGTTTATCCAAACAAATTATATTATCTATTATACCATACCTTGATCGGTATGTCGGCCAATACGACGGGCCAACCGCAATCACTGAACACGTTCGACAAGAATAGCACGTACCTCGAAAGCATGTCTCTCCGCAACAGATTGCTCACATATTGATCTGACAAATTAATATTTTATACAAATTTTCAACAACGAATTGTAAACTATTTTAATTTTGCAAAGACTCTCGTAATAGTCGTAAATTAAATAAATTTAACGAGCCTATACAAAACTGGCACACCATTAATAATTTGTTTACACGCACACAGTGTCTCACGTTATTCCAAGTATGGTCCACAATGACTCAAATGTTGATAGTTATTTACACAAAATGTAACTTATAATGGGTAACATTTTTTTTCAGTTTTACATAATCTGGGGGGGGGCCTTTGTTTTATAAAGAAAACAATTAAACAAATGACCCAGTAGATGCAATTAAAAATGTTACCCAAGTTTCCCCCAACCAAAGTTATTATTATTCACTATACTGTACAATAATATTATTTTAGATTATTATAAATATTATCAATACGTAGTATAATGAACTATTAAATAATATTCATTGTTCCAATACATTCTGTACCTACAGCGAAAACGGGGTTTTAAATGAAAAATATTGCATTTCCTTTTATAGAACGAATTTTTTTCAAAAACCCGTCAGGTTCGTTGAACAGAGAATGGACTTTATGCGTTAATGGTTAATATCATTGTATAGTGTTGATATATTTGTATTACTTGACATGTCCTGCCATATGTTTACATCGCTGATGCTTAAGGCTGGCTCCGTTATATTTTCGGGCATCTGGACTCGTTCACTGAGCGCTTCTGAATAACCTTCTTCAAAGTACAACACTCCCCAGATCTTGTTCTTCTTAACAGCGAATTTCGCTTCGTCCAGCGTATCGTACTCTATCTGTTCGATAACATGCGTGGTTTACAGATAAGTTTTTATTGATAAATCGTATAAAATGCGTTTGCCAACACAGTAATGATGATACACGATCATTATGGGAGTGTAAATAATTACCAGTTTATAGCTTTTATCTTTCAAGTTTTGTAAATATCGACAACTCAACGGTACGCTGAAGTTGCATCCGCTCGACGGATAGTTGCTACAACTCGACATCCCAGTTTTAAGCTCCTCATTGACTACTCCTAATTTTAATCCTTGCGGATCGCGACCAATGCACGTGCAAAACAAATAACATTGCACAACGGGCAAGATCATTAGGAAACACATAATTCTACAAGAGAAAATAATATACAACATGATGGTAGTACGATGATTAATCATTTTTCATTTATATTTCATAACGCAACCGTAAATCGCACTGAATTCGTATAAGTACATCTACATGACAATTTGTTCTAATGCTTAACGTTTTCAGCGGTAAATATGAGTAGGACTACAAATGGTAACGTTATACTTTTTTGTCACGCGTGTACCGAAAATTCAATAACTGATGCTCACTTGATGCGGTGGAAAGCGACTCTTTTCAGTCCAGCGGACTATAGAGACTATAATAGTTTACGGCCATAGGGTGATAAAGACTATTTACCGCTCTCGACGATTAGCAATATACACGTACATGATGTAGCGGACTTTTTCAACGTTACCTATACAACGTCCTTGCATAACACGTGGAAATTCTTATACGTTTTTCATTTTCAATGTTCACGACATTTTCGTGTTATTAATTAGTAATTACTACTGCCGCATTAATAAATATAATAGGTGTGATAAAAAATAGTATGCGTGTGACTCGTGCGGAAAGTCAATTTTCGCCTTTGTTACATAATAACATTCTAGGTATAATTACCTACATTTTCGATCATAACTCATATAGTATATACCTACTTACAGATCATTGTTGTGATCTGAACAAAAGTATGATTTACAGATGCGTATGATTCAAAAAAATATTTATTTATTATTATATTCCTTACGGTATGTTTCTTTTCATCCAATAAAAATTTTTCATTAACTGCGCTAAAATTCTCATTTTTGAACATATGGTATCTGGTTTTAGTGGCGTTAATGGTTTTCTTACTGGTACTGGATATGTTTCAATATTCTAAAAACAAACATAATTACTAATTGTTATTAAATTTTCAAAAATTTCCTTCGAATAATTATTTCACGTAGAAAGTATTTACATGATTATTTAAAATAAATGAAAACATACAATGTTACATGCAATTTTGTTTTAACAAAGGCCATAATAGCTATGAAAATAAAATTGGTTAATGAAAACAAAATGTATTCCTTAATTATTATTTATTAAAACTTGATTGTAATGGAACGTACGCAATTTTCATCCTCTCTGTCCATAACATTGCTTCTCGTTTGACGTTTGCTAAGTTCCAAGAAAGCTTGTTCCAAAGTTGAGCAATTGTGTTTTATTAGTAATTGTTTAGGAGATTCTTCAGCTAATAATGTACCATCTCTCATCAATCCAATCTGTAAATATATATGGTGTTTAATAATTGTATATAATAGGTACCCAAATATAAATTATATAATACTAAATTTTAATCAAAATTCAATTAATTATCACTTCAGAATATTATTTATTAAGTTACAAGTAAAAATAATACGTCGAATACATATTTCAATATATCAAGATGACTAGTCAATCTTTTATTTTTATTGTGATATGTTGTATAACACTTATATTAACTTGTATAATACTTGTAAATAATGAATTGTTGAAATCATTAAATTCTTTATTTGAAACCGCTTGTAATATTTTTTATTTTAATTTTAAAGACAATAATTGTTTCAATTATTTCATTATATAAATTAATAATTATTACTAATTACAGAAAAATATATACATGATAATGTATTATGTATATAGTATAAAATCTAACCGTATGAGCTTGTCTGGCTTCTTCAATATAATGTGTGGTAATCACAACGGTCTTATTTCCGTTCGCTGTCAGGTCTAGAAGATGTTGCCAAATACTATTTTAACATAATTTTTACAATGTAATTATTATTGTTATTTGATACTTCGACGAAAACTGTATCTCCTTTAATTACCTTGCACTTAACATTGGATCTACTCCTACGGTAGGCTCATCCAGTATAAGAAGTTGAGGGTCATGGAGTAATGCAACTGCAAAAGACACCCTCCTTTCTTGGCCGCCACTATTTGAAAAATAAATATATATTTTAATAACATTTTTAAATTAAATTTAAATATTTAATTTAAGCATACTGTATTGTATTTACTTATTTTTTATGAACATTAAAATATATATAACAATAACAAAGTATCTTACTCGTTTTCAATCTCTGATAAATATTAAAACTTAGTGATTTTAAATTGTTGATTGAATTTACCTTAATCGGCTTACGATGTTTTTTTCACTCGGTAGTTCTAAAAATTTTAACAGTTCATCTGTTCTAGTTTCTATTTGTCTATGGCTCATTCCGAATAGTCGACCGTAGTAGGTCATTGTTTCTTTGATGCTGAATTCTTTGTACAGAGCAAGCTCCTACATGGCAAAAATCAACAAAAAAAAAAAAAAATCAATAAACCTATAATTCAGTAACATTTTAACAACGGCATCACATTACCTGTGGCATGTATCCGATGTTCGATTTCGTGTTAGCTTTGACTTGGATGTCTCCAGCATCGAGCTGACACCGGCCGACCATGCAACTGAGTAAGGTAGTCTTACCGCATCCACTTGGACCGAGAAGACCATAACTAAATACAGTAAAAAAAAAAACCATATAATAAATCATATAAATCAAGTTATGCCGCGTGTACAAACACTTTTGTAAATATTTCAATGTACTATATGATATGCTATATCTACTAAATTTTTTTTCGTCCAGTTTGACTAGCCTGTGAGTGTACCTACCGCAACTATATAGCCATCTACGATCACTTTTTACTTTTTCGTTGTATAATTATATCCCAAGATAAATTTATTTTTATTTATATTATCTATTATACCAGATGTTTGATGTTTTTCATATTCCGGTCAATATTTAAGTTTTAATTACCGATTTTAAATGGGTAAATTTTGTACTAACGCACAATAATTAACAACAGTTCTCGAACAATTATACTTGAGTTTTCATATTTTCACGGTAATATCATTATATTTATATTTTTCCGTTTATCTGTGTGGAAATTATTTTTTACATAAAGACTTAAAAAACTATAATCTCGAATGAGCGTTTTCATTTTCTTTTTACTGAGCAAGATGTAAAACATTTGACAAATCCGTAGTGAAAAAGTACAAATTGCGTTACATAAACAAGAACATGCAGTATTAATAATAATGGACACATATTCTAATTGCCATTGGTCGTAAATCGTTATTTAATTGTTAAAACTATATAATATGTAAGATACGCATAACAACAAAATAATTTTTCATTCTATTTAAACAGACGTGCTGGATTATGTAATAAATTCAATAATTAAAATCAAAATTAAAACAACACAACAATTTGTCATCCTATCCGAATGTCGACTGCATTATGTAATAAAAGTGTGTGTTCTGGCGTAGATATGATAACAGTACGAATTTTGTAGCATAAAGAGATAGGTTTGACGTGGTTTTTCATACTTGCGTATCCCTTCCCCCTCCCCTGTTAGATTTAGTGTGCATTAGTGCATTACTACTCCTGCCATTGCAAAGTGCTAAAAAAAATCTGATGTAGAAAGTTTACATAATTACAGAGTAAAGACGTACAATGATGTACTGTGTATTTTTATTCTACCATTGCATCAATGACCCTGACGTTGCAAGTCAAATGATAATCGCCTTTCTCCGGCTATAATATGATATAATAGCTGCGTTGATTAGTGTATGATGTATTATTACGATTGCTGTTGCACTAAGCACATAATAAATAGCAGGCTTTGTTTTTTGGACGAATTATTAGGCGAAAATGTTTTGTTCGTTGCCCACTAATTATTTGACAGTTATACTTAAAATATCGATCGAGTATTAAGATAATATACGCGAATGTGTAAATATTATCATTAATTATTTTCAGCTATTGCGTTGATTTATGTGAAAATGCTGCAATGGCAATTTGTACGTGCATGTAATTCAATTGAATTCATTGCCCAACCACAGTACATTTTTAGTACTTGAGTGAACTGTTTCGTTTTAAAGTCGCTTTGTGTTAAATTTAATCATTGCCGTTTTAATATCTATATTAAATAACAGAATACAGAATTCGAAAAAATAAAATAAAAAATTCCAATAAAATCTTATTTTTTTCGCCCACCTAACCAAGTTTTATTTTACTCACATGGTGCCTTCCGGTACAGTCATGTTAAGTCCTCTAAGTACGACACTGTATGGAGTGTATCTCTTGTATGCTCTCCTGACCATAATGGCGGCAGGCCTGTCGCCTGCATACTTATCACTTAAAGCCATTCCAGGTGATTCCATGTTCAAATAATTGTACAGTTTATCAACTCATCACCTGCAATACGATCAATTAATCAATTATAGTTGTCTGTAACTTATAGTACAATAAAAATATTAAATAATGGATCTGTATAAATAATATAAGTTTTTGTGCACTAGTATTACTGTCTGCTTTATTACTATCTATAACATATTTATAATAACAAATTTTACTTTTTTTTAAATAAGTGATAAAATATTATCCAATTCTTGAATTCATATTACCCAACTAATGTGAAATTTTCAAATCGACATAACTATGATGTCAAAATGTAAAATATATTTATCTAATTTCTCCATGTAATAAACAAAAATAAGAGTTATAATAACCATTCATAAGGTTTTTAATATGAACGCACTATACTTGCAAATATCTATACCTTACGTTCATACAATTTGCCATAGCATCACCAGTTGAATCATTGAGAAATTCTGTGTACCTTATGTATAATTTCTACATTTATGGTACGCATAGTTACGCAAACTCCACCGGAGGTACGCATTATAATATGTACCTAGGTATAATCTCTTAGATTAATTCAATCGAAATTTCTTAAACACGTTCAAGGCTGTACTGTAGAAAACAACACGGGCATAAATTAAAAATCTTTTTGTTTATTACTCAATAAGATATCTATTCTGCAATACTTTGTACTTAATGTTATTTTATTATATACTTCGTGTTAAGTTATAAATTCATTTTTTCATAATTGTATTCATTTACTGAGTCAGAACCATTGCAAACAGGATCCCATTGATGAAGTTTGAAAATGATATTTAAACATTTTAAACCATCGAAATTCAAAACTTATATGAGAACCGCATGAACGTCATCATTTAACAAAATATAATATACACTATGATAAATGAAAATATATCTGTAACCAAATTTACAGAATGGAATTATTATAAATCGTAAAATTGTACTTTCAAAATTCAAATTCGACAATATCCAATACTGTGCAACGAATGTTTAAACAACATATATTCTAAACATCGATCAGTTTATTAAAAATCTATAATTTATTATAATATTTTATACTTAAAAAACCATTGGTCAGTAGTTACCTATATCTAGTCGATAATAACAATTGATTTTCGAATGTATATACTAACACTTGTACATTGTATCTGCTTAAATATAAATACAGATAACAGCAACGATCAGGATTTTGTAATTTTATAAAACGAAATATTTTATAATGAAATCGATGTCCAATACTCCTTCGTTCAATATCTTATGAGAATCACATACATCATACGTGAACGTGATTGACGTCATAGCATTATAGATTATTGTACACAGTTGAATGTATAAACGATTATAATATATGTCTTGTACCATACATTTACCTAACGTTCCATAACATTTTTGTAGGTTGTTCTCAAAATGTTTTTCGTAATTTGAAATAGAAATTTTACTTTTACAATATTTAATTTCATGATAATATTAAAATAAACTATATATATATATATATATAATTATTAAGTTATTTTTTTTATCAGTAACTCAATTATAACTGAATTTAATGAACTTTAAAATAAAGAAACAAATAATAATAATAATTTGCAATATTTGCATGTATTTGAATGAAACATTTATTAAGATTGACAACTATGTCACATATTCAACACGTTCAATTTTTAGTCTTGTAATAAATTATTTAAACTCTAAGCATTATTTAATATCAACAAATAGCGTATCATAATTATTAATGTATAAATATTGACATCAGAACTAATTTATTGATTATATGTTGATCTCTTCAAAAGGAATTATATAATATAAATAAAATTGAGACAACCGAAAACAAGTATTTTATACATCTCATATTTTTATATTCGATACGCCATGATAGTATTTTCTTATTATTATTATTATTACTACTACTATATATATCCTGGTATACGGAATGATTTCTGAGTGAAAGTGGTCAACGTAAGAAACCAGTTGGGTGCTTATAACAACCACGTCTATTACATAATGTATACAAAATATTCAGAGTTAGTGACCTAATATATCAACTCGATCGGGTTATTGAACACGATAGTTTTGCCGTTTGATGAGAATTTCTGGTATCTAACGAATTTATTACGAATCATCGTGCATATTACCATAATACTAATACTAAACTAATGATATATCATTTGATTTCGTTAAAACAATTATTATAACAATAAATAATGTTTAGGTACATTGCAGGTTATAAGAAATTATAGAATTTATGCGAGCATAATACTATGGCTTGAATTATCCCAAATATTAGTATCCATAATCTATATTAATATTTTATTATATTTATTTTCTTTAAATACAAATTATTTCACAATCTTAAAACATTACACTAAGAGTGTCCAGTAAATATTATTTAATACATTTACCTACGTATATTTATTATGTAAACATTATTATGTATTATTATTATGATGTGCTTATGATTATAGTAATAAGTAGAATTATAATCATCAATTAATTGATTAAAAAATAAAAAAAATACGTACGATGTTATCTGATCAGATTACAATAATATTATGATTCGGTATTCAATAAGTTGAATAAATCATTGCCGCTTTATCTAGACATTTTTGTTCGCACATAATAAGTCGATGAAATCATATTAATTAGGTGTTTGCAAATGCATTAGCTTCGTTTATTAGTTAAATTTAAATCAGATACAAGAGTATTTGATTGTTAATTAACAATTCGTGATTAACATTAAAAACTCTAAATGAACAACTAATTTCAATTTCAAAGAACGAGATTAATAATATCATATAGTAACAATTAATCCCCAATAAGAAAATCTGGTAGCACGTTAATTGTTATTATCATTGCTTTGAACGAAACGGACAAATCCTTAGCAGTGTTAATTGAACTAGAAAATATTAAAACTGTTACTTACGTACCAATAAAAGTTGAAACGAACGAGAAAAATTGTCAGAATCACACACAGTACCTTACAAGACTAGAACGTATACTGATAGTACATGTGACGGGATAACCAATTGCTGATGGTAACTCGGAATGACGTAACCCTTTTACCGTGTCCTTCTTAATGTGTTTCTGTTACGAACACAGGGAAGGGAGACCGAAAAAAAATAAACAGATATCGTTCGTCTCAGCGGTGAAGAGGTTTATTTACAATATGATTTTCGGTATTGAAGACATGTCTTCAACAACACGAATAGGTAGAGGAGGACATGTGAACCCGGAATTCGCCATACACTTATGCCCACATTGCAGCAGTATTTGCAGTTTTATAAGATATGTACTTGAGTTGATATCCATCGAACATTTTAACCACTACAGATTGACTGTGTCATTTAAAGTTATTGAATAATATTAAAAATCTCCTTAAGCGATTATTTGAAAAAAAATTACGCGCATATTATTTTATGAATAATAGAATTGACAACACTCATCGGTCCTATTTGCTAGTATAAAATATATGTTATTTTTCATGTATCCTAAAGAAAATAATACAAGATGATTATTGCATTACAGTACCTACATGCATTTTTTCAACATTAGTAGTACATCAATATTAAGGAGTGATTATTCAAAACTCGATACCACCAACCAATTCGAGAAAAACATAAATTCTTATGCAGAAAATTGTACAAAGAATTCAAATGCGGCATACAATTGTTGTATATCGAATATTTCAAACAAAATATTGATTTAAAAATATTAGTCATTCGATTCAATATAAATGCTATATAGTCGTATTCAAATCAAAGCTCAGCATCACCCTGTAATTGGTATGGGTCCATATTCCATTAAATTAAAACAAAACGTTATATTACCATTTTATACTACTAAGTGAGTATAGCTTATGTATGTAATTAAAAATGTGGTGTCGTCGGTAAACCACATTTCGACCTGTTAAAATAGGAGAATTTAAACTGTGTTTTAAACTCAAAATATATTTATTTCATCAATAACAATAGTTTTTTTTTTCATCTTTTGCTTACCTACAAACCTATTCGAAGTGTTAATACACGTCATGTAACGTGTTATACCTCATGTATAACACGTATATAATAGGTATAGAACTTTTTTTTTTAATTCATGTTTGTTTTGATTTTTGGCAATACCGTATTTTTAATTATCTGTTATCGCTCTTCGATCGTCTACCAGTATATTATTTATCATGGAGCTTTTATTATTGTGTACCTAATTTTTCTCTAGGCCTACCGTCATTGATATCATCATGCGTGTGAAGATTCAGCTGTTTGGGTACGGATGAAAGCTTTAAAGTTTCTTTATCATACTTGCTTGGTTATGATTATATCTAACAAACAAACTACGAACCATTTTCAGTGCACTATAACGCAAATAAATATTTCCGGTAATTTTCGAATAGATTAAACAAATCAACTATCAATTCTTATACGGATTTGATATATAATAAATACAATCGCAATAATATTATAGAAACAAGTATTGTGTGATTTCAAAATGTAATCCCGAGTTTGAATGTTTCAATAAACTCTCCGAGCATAATTTAAATGGGATAATTAAGATCCTGAAAAAGAATCAGCAAACACCACGGTTGTTAATTATAACACAAAATATCCATCGAGACCCTTCTCATTACTGATGAGGGTGCGTAAACTAAATTTTTTTTTATACATATATCAGTTTAGCACCAGAGCTCACCTTTTCAAGAAAAAAAATCGTTGCAGGGAATAGTGTTGAGTTAACATCAAACTAATCAAATATTTGATACAGAGTGATATGATTCGAAACACGTATTTCTGCCCTATATAAATAGTTATCTACGTACCTTTCTTGAATACCATTATGTACCATTATTTTCAACACGGTTTTTGATCAAATTACTTTTCTTTGTATAATTTTACATAAAACCTGAATACAAAATTAAGATTAATTTCAAAAGTGAATAAACTATAATGATAACAACATACAGTATGTGATTACACGTCTTCATGAGTAGACACAATAAATGAAAATATGAAACATCATCATAGAAAGAGTATTTAAAAAACAATTATAGTAATAATTCATCAATTAATTGATAAAAAAAAATCATAAGCTAATTTTATGATTGTTTCAATATTTTACTAAAACCAAATAAGCAATAGCATGTTTTCATTGATAATACCATTGATTATAAAAACTAGTATTTATAGTCAATGATAATACTGCTACAATTTTTTTTTTTTTAGTATAACTAATTAGTAATTACTTATCATTGGGTTTCTTTTCAATTTGATTTAAAAATCCTTTTGGCAACCTTGGGGGGATCAATATGTACGTTTGAATTATTAATGTGCGTAAAAATATTAGGCCGTTCTAATAATACACTATGTCCTTGGAACAAACCGAATTAAGAACATATTGAAGTGGCTGATATGTGAATACTATTAGAAAGTTTATCCTTGAATAATTGGTAGATAAACTTCCTATATACTAAAAATATTAAGGAACGAATTGGTGTATCGTACATAGTCGTAACGTTATAATGTATCGTTAAGGTTAAAATAGTAAAATACATATTTTTGTGCACAGTAATTTCAATATTGTTAAAAATAAAAAGTAAGTATAATAAGTAAAGTCTTACACAACTAAAAAACTATCAAAAAAATAACCAATACAAATTCAGCTTTGGACGGAAATTCGTCTAAACTGCAGTAGACCGGTTCATTATAATGAGTTAAAAAATTAACATTTAATAAAATTACTATTTTATTGGTATACACAAAAATATCAACAAGAATAAAGAGACCCAGTATCAGTATTGTTGTTATATAAACGATCTGTATACACTATTTGTTTATTATATAAACGCAAAATTATAAGATACGTAATAAAATACGTTTCTTACCGCAGCTACTTCACATATTAATTAACAGGGCATTGGGTACCCAGATATTTTGTATGGATTAATATTAAGATTTTAGGTTTTTTATCAGGGTAGGGGTGGCGTAGTAGTGGTTAGAATATTTCAGGTGGTCCTAAATTTTAAATTTTGCATAATCAAAAGGTTCGACGCCGCTGCAGTACTTACACTTTATAGAGTTAACGTCCGCATAAACACTTTATGTAAAGCAATACGTTGATGTCGATGTAAAATTGCTCAACTTCAATCAAAACTGCAATGGATCGAGAACGCGTTTTCGAAACTATAGCACTTCGTGCTGACCGTTATTCCCTTTCCACGATATTATGAAAACGATGTTATGATTTTTCTTAAATAAACCGTCATAATTGCAGCAAATAGGAAGAAGAAATTTCGGGTGATGTAACTCATCGCGACCCTCTTTGGTTGTTGAACCGGTCTAACCCGTCATGATGTGCAAGCCTAAACATATACCCAACCATGTATTATTGTATATTATGTATTATACTTAACAAAATATCTCATCAGGTGACTGGTGGTGATATGTTAAAAGCACTCAGCTTATGTGTTCGGAATGTACACGATCACGTTGACCGGTGCGTTAACGCGTTCGACTTGTACCGTTTTACTTTCCATTTTCAACGAGTACGCGCCACCGAAACGTTACAGTCATTTTGTTACATTTACACACGTCGTTTGTCATTAATATCTTCATAATGAAGCCATAAAATATTGGAAACAATATTTTGTTATTTACTTTGTCAATAAAACCTACTCTTTGGATTCACTTTGGAACGAGTATAAATTTTACCACAAAAAAAATTCCTCTTGTACAAAATTTGTAGAAGTAGTTTAGAAATTCAGAACACTTTTGTTCAATAAGCGTATTATCCGAAAATTCTCGCAAGAAACAAAATAATAATATTTAAATTATAATTGTATGCAGATTATTATTCAAATAAGTTTTTCGAGTTTCGTGCTTACAATACGTAAATACGCACAGTGTTTACTGTTTAATATTTACACGTGAATATTATTATAATGACTTTAATAAGATTCGATTCGATCAACGATGACTATGTGTTTATTATTATTATTATTATTATTATTATTAAAATTATTATTATTATATTATTGTGTTATATGATGATATATTGAATTTGTTTGTCCATTATACAACGGACTTGACTAGGAAGTCAAAACAAACACGGTATATTGGTTTACGAGGGCGGCGACGTGACTGCACTATAATGTAACATTTTGTGGGGCATAGGATCACATGAAACTACAAAAATAATGTTAATCATCACTATACTAAAGTAGTTATAAAATAATCACGTTCGTCGTGATTTGAAAATTCTGAATCTCAAACTTCTTGTTATTTTACAGCACTATTGATATCGACGTATTTATAGTTTTATTTCAATTTTATCATAATGACAATGATCGACGGGCGATGGGCGATGGTATATTACACGGATATTATTATACAGTAAACAGTTTTTTAATATAAATCATGCGTTAGAAATACATATAATTCTTCAGGACCCTCCAAGAAAAAGTTGAAAATCTACCATTGCTTGCAACCCACATTAAATTTTGAATATTCCAATCGTTGTACATTGTAATATTTCCAATAAATACATGTTAAATATTCTAATTTTAAGTATACATATATTACTATGCATATTTGATGGAATGAAATGCATCGTGTTGACGATTTTTTTATGTTCATACAAAATATTTTTCCCAGTTTTATCTCCTCTAACTATAATCTTTACCCTATATATATATATATATTAAGGACTGTTCTGCGTACTCGTATAGTTCTATAATCGTCACAGCTGTAAGTAAAATAAATAAATGCAATAATATAATATTTAATAGCATAGAACAGTATAGTAGTAGTAGTTGGATGTTACATTAAAATTATGTTTTAAATTATACTAAACGATAGTGGCCCGACGGGAAAGCAAAACAAAGGCAGTTCTCCTCCGGGTTCGGCAATTAAGATATAAAAAAAAAAAGTAGTAGTAGTAATAGTAGTAAATAGTAGCAGTAATAGTAGTAGTAAGTACATGGTAACAGTAATAATAATAATAATAATACCGACAAAACGGACGATGAATTATGTCGAAAACTTCCTGTATATAATATACGTATACGCACACCGCTATGATACAACTGCCACCGACCGACGACCGCTTGTGCAACGCGAGTACAAGCGGCTGTATAGTAGGTAAAACCTATGTTATAGCTACCGCGACCTACCAAACCGTATACCTGTATAATATTATACCACGTGTACACACACATGCGTGCAGATTTCTCCGTCGACAAAACACTTTCCTCTGTTTCCGCACACCTTAAGGTCAATACGACGGGCACGGCCTTCTTTTTATTCGGTAACACATGTTGTGTGTGATGATTATGACATTATGCAATATCGTTTTATAATTTTTGTTTTATCGTTATTACCCCACAATATATTTACACATATGTACACAAATATATTATACACTCGCAAATGGCTAATTGTTTTTTTTTTTCTTTTTCTTCTTCTTCTTCTTCTTCTTTTCGAAGCTAACGCATTCGATACGAAACGTATCGCGTGAATAAACGTAATAGGTACTACCGGTATTGGAGGTAAATATCTATGGCAAACGTATTGTTTCGGCTCTGACGAGTTTTGAAAACTATAAATAGTAGTTCCAATGTCCAATCCCCAACAGCATAAAATAATATTGTTTATGAATTTTCCTTCGTTTTTCAGCTGTATAATGCTTTTTTATTAACGCCCTTTCGAGCAAAGAGTGTACATAAGCATACAATATATAACAGAAAAATTCAAATTAATAATAAAATATATAGAACAATGATGAGACACTGAATTTAAAATTGTACATACATATCAATTATTTATACGAAACTTAGACATAAACAACGAAGTTTAAATTCATTATCATAATTAAAATCAAAATCAACACTGTTGCATTTTCTTAGCATACGACTTAAGATACATAACATAATTAATACTTGACATATAGTATTAAGAATACGTCTGTTACGTCTTCATAGTTTCGTTTTTTAAGAACATAAGTATTTGTTTCCACCTTTCTATTATTTTAGTAATGATTATTCTTTTCGATGGTTTCTCTTTTGCCACGTCTTATTTTACCGTGTATTCCCGTTTTAATCTTGGGCAACACAGTTGTCATTTTACCCTTGAGGGACGTTTTCTAACGTCATTATAATAAACAAATCTTACCCATTGGGTAAGAACCGAAGGTGAATCTGCTGTTTCCAAAAGGCTGGAAAAGAATCATTACGGTACATGAATTAATAATCTAAACAATAATAAATTAGTATCTATAATATGTAATACAATTAACTATTAAGGATGCCGTCACGTATAAAGATTATCATGGTCCATGAACACGAAATTCGTAATAAAAGTATACATTAATTTTTTTTTTCTTTTGCGAAATATCAAATATTCAAGTATTATAATTTATAGGGTATATCACTATAATAATATTATAATATAATTCACTTTTAACAAAATTGGTTGTGTCGATATATTATTTTTAATTATAAAAATTTACTATTGAGGTCCTTGCATATCTCCATGGGAAAGCTTCATTATTGTACATCGATCACAACTTATAACGAAATGTTGGTTGTAATTATTTAAGTACTATTTCTATAAATTTTATATAAATATTATTTTCGAAAACACGACATGGATTGGTGTTCTACAAAAACTTCTGAAAACAAAAATCTAGGCAACATAACAATCGTGTGTACGTTTACAAGGCGCACTCCTTCATACGTATTTTGTTTGTATAACCAATATTATACACATATAATATGAGTGTGGAAAACCGATAGAGTGGAGGTTTAGGACAAATGTGGCCGAGCCCAAATAGTTGAGAGGAAGACGAAAGAGAAGAAGAACCATTTCATGTACACACAGCGTCTCGTACAAAAACACTAACGTTAACTAATATTTGTTACGATCGCATAGTACTCAATATTCACAACGTATAATATGGAGAATTTCCTTTGGAAGTAATACGTTTCACAAATATGCTTTGAATATGGCACAATAAACCGCTGATTCTTAAATCATGGGCCACAGCGCCCAAAGAGATTAAGGTAGTTTTTGTATGCTGTATGTTCCAAATTACGTGAACAAACCATCATAAGTTATAGAAACACCTGGTACAGAATGTCGAATTGTTAATTATACCTTTAAAAATCCATTGGAATCCGTTCAGAATCTAAAATAAATATATAAAATAAAAAATATAAATGTGAATTCTTGTATTATCCATTTATAATTATTTGCACATAAAACTAATGCAAAATCAACGTCAACGTGCACCCCCCCCCCACCTCATTACCACAGTGTTTTAAAATCGAAAAAAAGCAGGCTAAATCAATGTCTTATATTTTTTATTTTTGTTTAACATTCAATCAAATTATTATACTTTTGTATGTGTACTTTTGGACAACATTTTTGAATAGTAATGGAATTTTTAATAATTTTAATTTTTTTTCTTCAAATAACCAATTTCATATAGGTATTTGAAATAAATATATTAAGCATTATTTTATTAAGTAATCACACATTTATTTTATGTATAGTAGTACATATTTTTTAATTTTAATAATATGTATTTATAATCAATTAGTGAATCGTAGGTAAATAATTTACAATTTTAATCGACTTCGTCTGTTTTTTCCTCACTTTCGTCGTAGTTTTCTTCTAAAAAAACCTTGACTTCCGTGGAAAAATATTTTAAATAAATAATGAAATAGAATTGTAGTAGAATTAAAATTATTACCATTTTGGTTATCGAAATGTATCAAAAAGGTTTTCAAGACAATTTTGATTTATTCTATTAGTGAATAGAACATAGTTGCGTTGAGAATTTTCAGATTTTAAAAATGTCCATACTAAATTTAAGCCAGCAATAGAAACTAACCAACCTTTAATAAATTTCATTTGACTTGTCTTGTAACATCTTGATTATTTTTACTAAAAACTATTAAGTTTGTAAATAATTTTTTCATAAATAATAAATGAGAATTTTGGGCTTCTGTATTTTTGAATGACCAATTAAATTAGATTTTCTATCCCAGTTAAAAATATCAAATCATTTATCCATATCTTTTAAAAAATCAATAGTTGATTTTAAAGGAAACATTAAAAAATTATTGAAATACATAGGCACTATTATTTTTTTAAGCGTTTAAAGAGCAAATATTGACATAATATTACAATTTTAATAAAATATAACATATTATTATAAACTTATTCTAGAAATACAAATCATTTCCGTTTAGAACCGCTATTCGTATACACAATGTTTACGGTCATGAAAAAAAAAAAAAAGTTGTAGCAGTTTTATGTACTTTGTCATAAGGCTAAGACGTTGGATTGAAGTTATAATTGTTTGTCACGGTATTATAAAATCGAAAGTCCCGTTGGAATGCGAATTAATTTACAACGATGCTTTAGAAAAAAAAAATTTATTTGTAGTTGTTATAGCCGCTTCCAAAAAATAACATAATCTTATTGTCAATAGTTACTTAATCCAAATATTGATACATGCCCAAGTTCTTAAATTAATATGTACAACTATATGCATTTGAGCTAAGACGACGAACGAGTATATTGTCTAATCGC
Source organism: Chaitophorus viminalis (assembly GCA_025469195.1). Taxonomy (NCBI): domain Eukaryota; kingdom Metazoa; phylum Arthropoda; class Insecta; order Hemiptera; family Aphididae; genus Chaitophorus; species Chaitophorus viminalis. The sequence continues at coordinate 19,596 of JAIPRK010001168.1, forward strand.
ATATTCTGATATTTATTAAATATTTATACGTACATCGTCAACAACATGTTACAAAGTTGTAATAGCTGCGCCCAGGGCGTAAAACCGTTGAAATATACTTTCAAAAAATGCGATATTTGCCGAAAACGTTGTTTGTGGAGGATCAAAAAAATGGTTAAATGCGTTGGTAAATTAAATATGTATAGGTATATAACATCGTAAGACGGACGACGGACACTAATTGAATTTACCGTGCAAATTTCGGATACAGTTTTCTGTGTAATATTGAAATGTTGCAGCCTGTAAAACCATATTCCACAAACGGTGTTTGGCGGCGACGGTGGTAGTTCCTACAGTTGAAGATTACAATGACGAAAATAATAATTATTTAGACAAAGTTACGGAATATTATTCATCAGGTAAATATGATTATTAAATTACTAAAGACCTAAAAATTACTTAAATTATTTTGTAAATGACTTTTATTTTAGCTACATCCGTTAATAGAACTTTGGAAAATTGTGAGATTGTTGGAGCTAAATCAACATTATATAATAGTTTTTACAGAGTGAAAGTTATAAGAAAAATATATATGACTACTTATTTAATCCAGTATATTGATTTCGGTGACAAGGATAATGTATCTTCGTCATATATATTTGAAATTCCCAAATATTTGATGGTAGTATATTGATTTACAATCATTAAAGCATATTATTCGTTTTTTATGTAAGCCTAATACTAAAATTATACTTACTTTAATTTAACCACAGGATCCTTCATCGAAGATAATGAAAATTACTCTCAAGGGTGTAAATCCAAATCAAATGAATATAGATACTTCTAATTATATTAGTAGTCTTATGTCAAACTATGTGCCAATGATAATTGTAAGTATTAAAGTAATGTTTCATATTTAATATTTATATAAGAAATTAACCCATTTTCAATGGGAAAAATATTTTAGAACTAATTCATTAATTTAATTTATATTCTGAATTTTTGATTTCTGCCATTTATTAAAATTTGTTTATTATTAAAATATGTTATTGGAACTCTGTGTAGTAAAAATATGCTGCAATATTTAGATAACACTATATTACCTTTTTAAAATTGTATAAATTGTAATTTTATTAATTTCCAATTTAGAAATCGTCTTCAAAACAGTATCTTAATGATGTAATTTTAACTAAGGCTCATGATAATGAGAATGTGAATGAACGGATAAATGAATTGTTGAATACCAATAGTAGTTCATCTCTGACAGAAGTAATAAATCAATCTGCCCCAGGTAAAGAATATTATTTGTGTAACAATAATATATTTAAGTTTATTATATAAATAAGTGAATAATTTGTGCATTATGTTTAATACTTTTTTTTAAGTAAAGTGATGATGACATTTAAATTGATTAGTAAAATTTAGTTTGTTAGTTTTTAATACTTTGACTATTACAACACAAAATGTTAGTAATTGAAATAGATCATTTTCCAAACATTAAATTCTATAAATTTAAGCTTGAGAAAAAACAATAGTTTATGAAACTGGAAAACAAGTTTGGGAAATTGGTTTTATTTCCAGTTAAAGATAATTATTCTAAAAGCATGTATTTCATCTCTCTTATCCGACAGATTATTAATAAATTAGTTCAGGAACCTCGGATTGAACAAGAAAGAAAAGGGTTTGGAGTATGTGCAACACTAAATTATAGTTTCTATTTTATTTTAAAGTTTAATAGAATTTTCATATTATTCTTTCTATATAATCCATATTTCAGATTATATTTAAAAAGTAATTATTTCTGTTTTCTAAATTGTTTCAGAAATTAATAAAGGTGTACCTGCATTCAAAAATGGAGCTTTAGTTTGTATTGAATATTTTAAAGATGTACACAATATATTTCTACGTAAATTTGAATATAGAACTAATGAATTTATAAATTTTATTGACAGTGTCCATTCATATTGTGCTGCAGGTATATATTCAATAAAAATTTTATCAGTTGAATGATTTTGACTGTTTTTACATGAGTTGGAATACTGTAATACTGTATTGTATTCTAATTTTTCTTTTCAGAGACTCCTATCGGAAAACTACCAAAGATAAACGATATAATTGGAGTAAAATCAATAACTGACGGATATTTTCATAGAGCAATGGTATTAAAGAAAATAAATTATGTAAGTTATAATATTTGGTTCATTGATTATGGAGTAACAGAAATAGTTAGTTTGTTACATATTGTGTCACTTTCAAATGAATTAAAACAGGTTTGTTTATCAATTTTAATTAAAATATAATATAATTATTTTGTTTTACAATTGAATGATTGATTTTATAATATACAGATAATATACCACACATTCTAATTAAATGATTTTTGGCTTAAATAAACTTTATAGTTATAATTAAATATTTAAACAGTTCATTATAGTTATGCTTTTTGTGTTATTTTACTATTATTAAGAATTACAAGAGAAAGTTATAACTTTTTAGGAATAAATAGAAATATTTTAATTTATTCAATATTTTTATATAATTACTTAATGGCACTATTTTATTATTATCTGGTTATAAATTGTCATACATACACTTAAACAATATATATTTATAAATATAAATTTCAATTTATTTTAGGTAGTTCATACAGTTGTTTTGACGAAACTTAAGAATGTTTCCTTATGCAAATTAAATGAAGCCGCTAGAGAATATGTCAGTTTAACTGGTGCCAAAGAATATTTATTAATAGTAAGATATTTCATGTAATTAAGTATTGTTTAATAACTTTCTTAAAATGTTTATTATCAACAAGAATATATTGATGATAATAAAAATGAAGTTATATTGAAAACGGAAAAAAATGAAAATATAAATAATCATTTAAATATGTTAATGTTTGGAAAAAATTGAATCACAGAAGATAAACTAAAATTAATGGCGCCATAGAAGTTAAAATAAATTATGAAATAATTTGAATATAAATTGTATATTTTGTTTATTAATATTAATAAAACCATGTGATATTGCAGATTTATTTGTTAAAATATGTAATTTGAGGGCCATAAAAAAAAAAGAATTCATTTTTATGAAAATTGCATAAAGTAACAATTTATCCTTAAACGATTTTAAATATTTATAATTCAAAAAGTATTATTCGTAGAACCTTGAAATTTTTACCAGTTTTTTAGATCGCTATTTTCTTTGGGTAATAACTTTGCTAAAAATATTTTACTGATTCGTAAGCAACTTTAGGTATTTGAAATATTTGATTTTTAAATTTTTTTTTTTATATAATTGTTGATAAAAAAAAATTTGCTTAGACCAAAGTACTTGAACATTTAATAATATATAATTTTATAGATATTTTACAGAAGATGTTGTTATTTGAAAATTGTTAGAATAAATACTTTTTATAAGCGTTTAAAGAGCAAATATTGATGCAATATTACCATAATATATGATATACCTATTCTATAGTAACAAATCATTTCCGTTCAGAATTTTCTTTTTTTTAACCTTTATTTTAAGCTTGCGAAATTTGTAATTAATTATTACAATAATAACCTATGCAAATGTATTTTATTTTGTCATTTATAATATTTTAGGGTTTTTCTTATGATTTAAATCTATTATAGGTACATAAAAATGGATTCCAAATATAATTTTTTATGATGTTCTACGATTTTTTTTACTCATAAATCATAATTTATTTTAGGTACTACAGTAAAACTTTTTTTCATCTGTATATTTTTTATAAATCAACCAATGTTAAGTATTTCTGATATTTATAATACCTTATAAGTTATAGTATAGTAAGTTGTATTATTAATTTGTTTTATTTGTCCTCTTATTAAGTATGAAAGCAATGGTATTCATTTTTTTAATTGATTCATTGTTTTTAAGAATAATATATTATAAGTTAGAAATATAAGATTTTCACGGTGAATACATTTTATTTTTTTAATTAAAGGTCTCAAAATAGATAAATAAAACATTAAAAATTTACCGTCTACATAGGTATTTCTACCCAAAAATAACTTATACCATATTCTAACTGATACATACAATAAAAACCCAAAGTTATACAGTTTTAAAATCAATAGTATTATATTATCATGTATAATAAAAGGAACGATCAGTAACAAAAATGCAATAACAAAATATAAAATTGGTGAAAAACCATGTTATAAATATTGTAAGTAATTTTACAAAAAAAAAAAAAATCAATGAACAACACATTGTCAAAAAAAAAAAGTATCACAATTCACAATAACAATTACATGTAAAAAAAATTGACATAAGACATAAATTTGTACAAGGGTCAAGGTTTTATAGTAATAACAACAAAAATCTTAAAAAATAATTATAACATAAACAAAATAATAATGAATAATTTTAAATATTAGGTACATAAAAAAAGGATGGTGAAAAAAACCAAAAAAAACTACATAGTTCATAAGTAAATCATAATTAGTATATATCTGAGGTGAAAAAAACAATATTTATGAGAAAAATTCCATGAAAAAGTGATCAAAAATACAAAAAAGTAAAAATCTAACACAAAAAAATTCCGGAGAGAAAAAAATACAAAATCATAACATATGTATTAATAATTATTAGAATTCAATATCAGCAGGAAATATGTTCAAGAGTTAATATTAATCAGGAATTCGTAACAGCATAAATCATCATATAAATATAAAAAAAATATTTATAACATTAAAAAAATAATAATTATAAAAAAAACTCAAACAAAACAAAAAATAATAATAAATGTTAAATATATATAAAAAATATGGTGAAAAACAAAAAAATCCCTTAAGGGTGTAAAGTTAAATTCGAAAAAAAACTCCGCAGAGAAAAAAAAATAGTAACAGTATACATAAAAAAAATAATTTTACAGTAGAAAAAAATGCAAATAATACACCTTAAAACATTATTAATTTATTACAAATTATTTCAATGTATTTTCAATACAATTTTAGGTGGTGCAAATACACCACCTTAAGTAAGTGTTCGGCGCCACTGATAGAGTATAATGTGTTCAAATAAAAAAAAGAAAATATTCTATCACACGTGCATCTATGGCGAAATACAGAATCACCGTTGAAAACATGAACGCAGCTATTTCAAAACACGATTTAAAAATGTTTTCCAACTTGATTGATTAAGATAGATTTTTGGACATTTCGTACAAAGCTGATATATTCAATTTATTTCGGCATTTTCGATCGCAGATGCTTACAATAATTTATTCGACATGACTTAATACTACTCTGTAGTCTGTATAGAAAAACGCTGCCGTATCGTATGTTTGATATTTTATTTATGTGATTATTGGATTGCAGGCAAATCCCGAAAATGTAGCCGAATAAAAACCGATTATTGCTGAGGTGGATGGCGAATCGGTGAGCAAGACTGCTGTCGTCGGTCGTATGACCAGTTCGGTAACCATCGGGTACCCCATGCAAACCGAGGCTACGGTGGCTGAGCAGAGGTATATGGAAACGTTATCATTCATATGAACGTACTGAGAATTATAAGATTATAACGTATCAGCTGAGGCTGAAATCTAAGAGTATGGACCTGCGTGGCCATTTTAACGTGGCTGCTTGATGCGGAAGCTGTGGTGGAAACGGTTTTAGCATCCGATAAACCAGAAAGGAATCTGACTCCTATCCTAATACTGCAGACTGATCGAACGCGAAGTTCTCTTGCCGGGACTGTCGAGACGACTTCCAAAAAAATACGGTCTTAATACCTGTATCGTCTAGGGCTTAAATGAATAATGCAAACGTATGCCACTTGAATAGAATTATAAATAGAAGAAAAATATTAAATACCTACACTAAAATAAGTTATTCATAATTTATTTATTTGCATTACTTATATCAATATATTTATAATGATAATTATTTCAAACGTTTTGTTAAATACAATATTTTAATTGTTATACATTTTTATTAGCATTATTATAAATAATAATCCTCATGCCTTGTGTAGGACAACACCACAATTCACAGATTAATAAATAATAGTATATTTTTAATGAATATCAAATAATATACTTAAAAAAATATTTGAAATTTAAGATTGTTGATTATCAAAATTTAAGACTAAAATTCATAAATTGTAAATATCAAAATTTGTAAGTAATATTGGTAAAAATAACAGTTTTTATGTTCTCTGATAACTTTTATATGGATTGTCAACTTTGTGGATATTTTTCAGAAAAATGTTTTAACCTAATCGGAATGAAAATGATTAAAATACATGGTTTCCTAATTTTGTAATGCTATAATTAACGCATGTTGAATAAATTATATAAACTTTAGGTATTATTTTTATAAATACATAATATATTAGTTATATTGTATAGTGCAGTCAAATCTAGAATCACAATGTTCCTGATATTTACTACGACGGATTCAATGTCAAATGATTCATTTTCATATCATCCATAGTAAACTACTACGAATCCAAATGAAATATTATCACTCCAAACAAAATAAAAATAATTATACAATAATAACAATCTTTTAAGCTAGAGTTAATTTATTCACACTTCAAACGTTTTTACTTTGGAAAAAGAATAGCTTTAATGATAATCTAATTAGAAGAAACTCTAAAGGACAGCATAAATCAAAATTTAACAATGTTCAATCAAAACAGAGAAAATCGGATATTTCCAAAATAAATCTCTATTCCAAGCATGTCAAACATGTAAACTAATGGCTAATTATTTAAAAAAAAATGAGGGTAAGAAATGCGTAAAATTTTCATTCTTGTTAAATCTATGTTATAGAAATTTAATATTTGTATATATGTAGGTGTATTAAATTGAATAGTTATTGAGTACTTCTGAAATATATAATACCTTATAATTTATAGCATATGAAGTTGTATTATTTATTTGTTTTATTTATCCTCTTATTAAGTATGAAAGCAATATATAACGGTATTCAAATTTCTAATTGATTCATTGTTTTTAAGAATGATATAATATAAATTGGAAAATAAAAAGTTTTCACGATGAATACATTTTATTTTTTTAAATTGAAACTCTCAAAATAGATAAATAAAACTTTAATTTACCATATACGTAGGTTATTTCAACCACAAAAATAACTAATATTATATTCTAATTAGTACATAAAATAAAAACGCAAAGTTATACAATTATAAAATCAATCGTATTATATTATCATGTAATGACATATTGATTGTTCCTTTAATCAGTAACAAAAATGCAATAACAAAATATGAAATTGGTGAAAAACCATAAATATCGTAAGTATTTTTACAAAAAAAATAAAAAATAATAAAGAACATACCATTGTCCAAAAAAAAAAGTATCACAGTTCACAATAACAATTTTATATAAAAAAAAAATAGACATAAGATATAAATTTGTACAAGGGTCAAAAGTCTATAGTAATAACAACAAAAATAATAATATAAACAAAATAATTAACTGAATAATTTTCAATATTAGGTACATAAAAAAATATGGTGAAAAAAATCAAAAAAAAAAGACTATATAGTTCATAGGTAAATCATTATTAATATATATACGAAGTAAAAAACTCTATTTAAGAGAAAAACTCCATGAAAAAGTGGTCAAAATACAAAAAAGGTCCTTAAAACACTAAAATAGTAAAAATTAAACAAAAAAAACTCCGAAGAGAAAAAATATTTACAAAAAATACAAAATAATAACATATGTATTAAAAATTATTAGAATTCAACATCAGCAGGATATATGTACATGAGATAATATTAATTGTAACTGCATTTATCATCATAAAAATATAAAAAACAATATTTTATAACATAAAAAAAGTAATAATTATAAAAAAAACTCATGCAAAACACAAAATAATCATAAATGATAAATATATATAAAAATTATGGTGAAAAACAAAAAGCTCTTTAAGGGTGTAAAGTTAAATAAGAAAAAAACTCCGCAGAGAAAAAATATAAAAAAAAAAATTGTAACAGTATACATAAAAAAATAATTTTACAGTAGAAAAAAATGCAAAAAATACACCTTAAAACATTAAAATAGTAACAAAATGAAAAAAAAAAAAAAATTTGAAGAGAAAAAATAGGTACAAAAAAACAAAGTAGTAACATATTACGTATAAATAGTTGGCTATATAAATAAAAAATGTAAAAAACTCAAATTATGAGAAAAAATCCTTGAAAAATAGGTCAAAAATACAAAAAAGCTCCGAATGGGAGTAAGAAAATAACAAAATTAAATTTAAAAAAAACTCCGAAGAGAAAAAAATTCAAGCAAAAACTTTAACAGTAATAGTAACAAAAATAAAAGAAAACAAAAAATTTCATAAAGTGAAACAATTGGAAAGAATACACGTCCAAAAATCATTCATTTAGCAATCAAAAATGCCTTCGTTTTGTTCAAGTACAATGAGTACGAGTCAAGGCCACTTAAATTATGAGACCACCCATTTTGGACACCGGATTCAAGGTCTACTTTTGATTGTATAGCCGGCCCGAGTCGTCTGTTATACTGAAACACAATATTAACAAATTTGTATTAGAATGAGTGATCAAACTTAAAAATCAAGTATGTATGTAATTTTATCTAAATAACTTATGTAATCATAAAAATGTATTTACCTGTTGCAGCTTCAGGTATAAATTAATGCAATTTAGCCGTCCGTCGATCGATACGTCTTCGATCTCCACTCGGCCAAAATTTTCTTTCCTCGACACGTCAAGACATTGCTTTCGGTCAATGGTCTTGGGAACATGGAGTACTACCCTGGAAGCGATGTTTCGAGCCATTTTTAAAATCCCAGCCATCCCACCCATTTCTCGGCTACCCAGATCTTTCGCGTTGAAACGCCTCGAGTATGCTGGTCCGCCCCATGGAGGGGATGTAACCACGGCTTCAGCTCGAACTCCGTTTAGAATGTCGAAGCAATTGCCGACACGGAAATCTATTTTCTCTGCTACTCCGTAGACCTCGGCGTTTCGACGTGCCAGTTTGATTTTCGCCGGGTCGATATCAACAGCGATAACTGAAAAACATGAGCGAAAAAGTTATAACCCAAACGTCATGATATACAAAAGACATTTTTAATATAAAAAAAAAACTATTATCTTACCTCGACGACACGTTAAAGCCAGTTGAATAGCATTTCCACCAGCACCACAAAAAGGATCTACTACAAGGTCGAAAGCACATCTCCGTGCCATGTGAGACGCAAGTACTTCCGGGCAGACGGAATAGAAACTTACTAAAAAATAAAAATTATGTGTTAGTAAATCTTAGTGACAATTATTTTATTTTACTTACCCTCGTCCAACATGACACCTTCGTCGAACCGAGAAAACAATGAAAACCGTCGTTTCCAATATTTCATGGTGCTCACTAATGTACTTTTTTTCTGAAAATAAAACGTAAAAAAAAGGAATGATTAGATATTAGTGCTTTTATTGATCGGATGTTTAAGACAACGGATAAATCATAAGTAAAATTAAAAAATTATTTTGCGAATAATCTACGTAGTATGTAATTATTCAATTTTGGTCATATTATAATAATTTGATCGATATCGATTGGTGGAATTTTAATAAAATTTTCAACAGATAAATATTACGACCACGGATGAGCTAATTTAGAACTCTATTTAAGAACATACGTAAATTATAATTTTTACTAACCTTCGGTTCATTTTCAACGGTTAATTTTGCGATGTTGGTGCTCAGTGCTGTTACGGCGGCATACGACGATTGTGCGACAACCGGTTTTCGATCTTTCTCCTCCGACGGAACATCGCGCGCGCCGTCTTTTACAACGGTCCCTGTTAAACATTCACCGATTTGAACTGCCACATGTGACACCTTCACATGGTCGGTTTGCGACCAAAAGTCCCGTCGGCCGACATTCGATATTTCGACGTCGTCGATCTGGGTTGACTTGTCGCAGTACACAATCGCGGTCTTGGATTCCTCGGTTTGCGCCGAGAAATCCGCGACGGCGACGACGGTGCTCACGGCATCGTTCACCGCGACGGCCCGAAGACCGTCGACGGCAGCGGACCCACCCACCACCACTTTCCGCTGCCATTGGCTGTATTCCTTAGCTAGTTCTCTTTGCCGGCATTCCGGACACCGGTAATACGGTTTTCTAGTGCTCGCACTACGGATCGTCCGGGGATATTTCATTTTACCGTCGATTGGAAAATAAAATATAAAATATAGTAACAAAAAATGTATAATCAAACGAAAAATGAAGCGTAGCTAAGTATTAGACGATGATTTGATGATTGACTTTGTTCGAGATGTGTAAGGCAAGAGGGCTAATGGCATACAGCCGTGCTGTTGTTTGTCGTCGATTCCTTTTATAGACTTTGAAATCGCCATTCGCGTGGATGCTTAGCAACGCAAGATGTTTGTTACGAACTCAAGATGAAGAATAACAGCATGTTTCCATGATGTATTTATACTATCTTTTTTCAGCCAGCACGTATAATCATTTTATTATATTTCGGCAGAATTGTGTTCCACGTGCGTAAATATTAATTATTATTTGTTTTTTTTTTTTATCCCGTAGGTATACAAGAGTAAACTCGTATTCCCTTTGAAATAATAAATTGAATAATTAGAATTGATATTGCCACGAAGAAATGAGTTGAATACGGGAATACTATACCCGGAAACATTTTCCAAAGGTTATATATATATTTTTTTTTTTTACAAAATTGGATATTATTTTCCATACATTATTACATATCTAATATTATACTTCCTCAATAGTATCTTGTAAGATGACGCTCCACGTAGGCAGTTTAAATGTTATTATAAAGGCCATAGAGCGTATTATTTTTATGTTCAAAAAAAAAAAAAATTAGTTCTTTCACACATGCATCTATGGTGAAAATCAGAAACACCGTAGCAATTATTTCAGTAGTTGATAGTAATTTTATTCCGGAACAGATCCATAAGCCCATAACCGACAGATTGTTTGTCATTGCGTACAAGGTAATATTCCGTTTCGTTTATAGACTATATTGTACAGTTTCGATCGCAGACGTGAAAAGATATCTCGTCATGAGTTACACGTACGGTCTCGGGGAGATCCCAATAACTCGGCCATACAATCCGCAATTGTCGCGATCTGTAAAGGGCGGTCGGTCCGCTGTCGTCGTCAGTCGCATGACGGTCGGTTCGATTGCGGATTGTTCGACGCAAACCGAGAAACCGCCGAAGGACACACGGGATGCGTCTACCTTAACGAAACGTTATAGAAACGATTTCGAGCGATCGATTTGCACGCAAACCGTGCGCGTACATTCGCCGACCGTAGTCGTTGCATATGAAGTACACGCCGCCGATACGATGAGAACAGCATCTTCAACGAACACATCCGCGGTCAACCAGGTCTGGTCGACAGCAAAAGTAGGGTCACCACCATCGCAGAGAGCTGCTGTGCATCAGTTTTCCGGGGACAATTCCGTAGCAAAGTACTCCTATGAGGTACGTATACTCGAGACTACTTTGGTAAAACTCTATTTTCTCCCGGCGGCCGTATTGTCTTTACGTGAAATCGATGAATGATGTATAATGATATTATAATTATTACGTAATCATGCCTGGAACAAAACCTTAATCGGAATAAATAAGCGTAAAAACGACGATCGAAATAGATAAAATCCAATGTTTATAAGTCTCATGACTGTTTGAGGAAAAAATATTCTACTGGAAAAAATCCCCATGTTCCGTAATTGTAAATACCGCTTATCGTAAGAAATATTTTACATTGATAAAATGAGTGCAAAATATGTAAATATATCAAATGTTATAAATTTTTTTGGAAATTGTGGGATTTTGACATTAAAGTTTAATTGCATTAACGTACTAATATCTAACATCCATCCATTCTATATTCATGTGTTTCTGTTTCAGAATTATGTAATATACCATATTTGTTATTTTTGGGGGAAAAGAAGGTTATTTCCTCGATTTAAGCGAGGTATGATGTTGGAAGGTAATGTAGAAAAAAAAAAACACTGATATTTCCATCGGGTTTTCGATCTGATAATATTCCGTGTTCTTCGTTTGCAGAAACTGTCCATTCCGTATGCCCTGAAATGATCGCCGCACATGTAGCCCGTAGATGTGCTTTTGAAACGGTCGTCGATCCATTTTGTGGCACCGGATGCGTTGCTATTCAACTCGCCCTAACGTGTCGCAAAGGTATGTTACGGGCAGCTATTTGATTAATAAAAATACGTATACATATAGCTGCACTTGGTTTTTATTATTATTTTTTTCTTTTTTTTTACCATAATTATTATTCTTATTCAGTCATCGCCGTTGATATCGATCCGGCCAAGATAAAACGGGCCCGCAAGAACGCCGCGATCTACGGTGTCAGCCGCCGAATTGATTTCCGAGTTGGCGACTGCTACAGGATCTTGTCCGGGGTCGAAGCGGACGCGGTCGTCACGTGTCCGCCTTGGCTGGGCAAATTCCACGCCAAGGACATTGGCAGCGAGAAAGAGAGAGGAATGGCCGGTGTCCTTAAGATGGCGCACCAGATCGCTCCGCGCGTCGTCCTGGAACTGCCGTACACCATTGACAGGACTCAGTGTCTGAGGGTGTCGAGAAAAGCGAAATTCGGCCGTGTGGAGTTTGAAGACATAATCACCGACGGTTGTATGAATACAATGAACATGTACTTGAAATCCCGGCAGGTAAACATAATGACACGTACAATTATAGCACCGTCAACTTTTTTTTTTTTAGACTTGTATTCTTTAATTTGATTTTTATTATAAACGTGTTGTATCTGTATGTATATAATAGTCTATATATGATTCTATAAACACGCTGTATAAATCATCATAAACTATAGTTTTATCCGTGTTGCAACAAGATTTTAAAAGCATCGAGATATAAGTTAATTTTTATTGTCTGATATAATAAATAATTTATACCGAAAATCATGTATGTTAAATTTCGATAGTTCCGCTAGTCGCTACTGGTAATTTATAAAACTATGCAGTACAGTTTACATAAATATCATTTATACAGTGTGTTTATAGAATCATACACAGGCATAAAGCACGTTTATAACAAAAATCAAATTAAAGAATATAAGTCTAAAAGAATTGAATGCACGCCGAAATGGGATTTAAGCCAAATGGTTTACATCGAAATGCCCTAGGCCGCTGCTCAATGTCTGCAGTACTTGACACCGCCGCGTCGGGTTCATTGCGGTTGTTTTCTATTCTATAATGCCGGTTCTGATGTTATAACGTGTTTTCAGAATGACAAGCCACTAGGACCGGCAATTTTGTCCAAGGTGACATTGCAATTTCCGAATTACCGCGGGAATCATTGCAACAGAATATGCAGTGACGAATGATGGTACTGAACAACAAAGTTTTTGGCCACTCATTGATTTGTTTTTTTTTTTTTTTACTCTATTATATTTACTGTCCCGTGTTTAACTTTTTATTATTACTAATGATTTTTCTTCTTTATGTGGACTTTTTAATATACTTTATTTTCCTCGTTGTTTTTTTTATATTCTCATTTATACATATAGGAGGTATATGTCAACTACTTCACTATAATTTTTTAGAGTTGATTTTGAATTATAATTTTGAGATGTTTAAATTGCTATAGGAATATTATTATTTATTAATAACATTTTTTACGATGTTTTACGGTTTTTTACTCCTATTGTATCTTAATCGGATTTATTTTTTATAATATACTACTTTGTAAAATGTGTTTGTTTTATTTGCCTTAATATTAAATACGAAAGCAATATGGTACATTTTTGTATTCAAATGATTGTTTTTTTGCGTACAGAAATAACTGTATAAAAAGTATGATTTTCTCGATTTTTTCGAAAGAAAATTATCCTTTCGAAATTGATAATCTTTTCCCTTACATTTTTAAAAAGAGACGACATTTAATGGTATATATAATTCATTAAAACCCATCTCCATAGTCATTAATTACATTTTGGTACTTTAAGTAAGAATAATATTTTATGTTAATATACACCATACGCACGGATGTACAAGTTTTACCTATACAAGCATTTATGTATTTACAACACATGTCAAATTAATATTTTATTAATTATATTTCCTTAAAGGTCCCGGATAAATCTATAATTCAGGTAAACAATTATTTTAGCCTAGAAATGATTAAAACATTTAATTTAGCTAATTTTTATATTATATTTTATATTTCTTCACAAACTGCTTGAAAGAATACGCAGTAAACCTTTGAATTTTCAAAATAAACTTAAGAATATACAGCGTATATGTAATATACCCTATGGGAACACCACTAATTAATAAATATTATGTGTTTTATGGTAATAAATAATTTTGCTTTAAATATTGTTAAAAAAAAAAATAATAATAATAATAATAATGAAATACATCAATCTTAAACCAATATAGCTTCCTAAAACTGTGATGAAACAATTTAAATAATACATGAAACGTAATTATTTGAATTTTTTAAAATTAATTGAATTCCGATACGTACAACTCTGGTAGTCAGAAAAATACAAATATTTATTTTTAATAATAATATAATAATAATAATATTTATTGGCCAGAAAAAATTACAATTAAGTATACAATGATTATATAAATAACATAGGTAAATTTAAATAATAACTTTAGAAAATAAAATACAAAATCAATCTCATATCAGAATCATGTATCGCTAACCCACATTAATTATTATTATAAATTATTGATGACATTTTTTCGTAATGAGCAAAATCCAAATTATTTCTACAGAGTAGAGAAATTTTAATATATTTCTTGTTTTAGCAACGAAAGGTCGATTTTACAAGATAACTGTAGCATTGCTAACGATAACTTGTTTTATGATTTGAAAATATAAAACCGTACAATAGTCATATCGTTACGATTATAGGGAGCGGTGTTCAGTACTACATATGCGCCGTATACTCTCAACTTTATTTAAAAAACTCTCGGGTATACTGGGTATACTTTCAAGCAGTTTCGTGAAAAAGTATAAAATATAATATAACAATCGATTTAACAATATTATTGTTTAAATACATTTTGTAACGGATACACATTTTTTACTTCAGACAATCAGTTCATTACTATTTACATTTTTTTGTTAATATCTATTTACATAATATCCACCATCGTCCATCGCCGTATTTATCATAAAAATGTCCGTATGAGATACTCGTAAGCGTACAGTATACCTGTATACATACTGTCGGCAAAATCGATGGGAACATCACTGATTATAGAATATCATTGTATATCATTGAATATCGTTATAGAATATCAACATGACAACATTATAAACATTGTAACGCTAAAAAGGCGGCAATCCGTACAAATATGTATGCGATGAATTGACGCGACACCGGTCCGCTGAGCTTTAGCCACGGCAGTTTCCTGTCGTGTAGCTACAACAAGTGGGTATCACTAGAATCTAGTGACTAGATAATATGAAAATACGAGATAATAGTTAGGTAAATGTTCACATGTTGCCTGCACTTTATGGACTCACAAATATGTACGTACCTCATAAGACGCCGCTCCGGGTAAACAATTTAAAAACATTGTTTTTTTATTGTATAATTTATAACACTTTTACGTATATTATAAGTTTAGCATTCACTCCGATCCCAATCCAAAATACAATGTGCTAGAGAAAAAACATGTAATTCTTAAGCCGCGTCCACGCTTAGCAAACATCTGGGGAAACATTGATTGTTGAACGTTTGCCAAATGTTTGTTAAACAGTTTGTCAAAATAATAAACATTTTATTTGTTCCCTATATGTTTCCTCAATTCATTAATCTACGGTTTTGATTATGGCGTCTCTAGAACAAGTCACGTGTGCCGGAGCTGCCATTCATAATTATTCGTACCCACTGTAATAATAACAATTATTCGGCTATACGTAGTTCATATGACACGTGAGTGCATTTCATTTACAGATATTAAATATTAATCAATTGTTTTTTATATGTTAGTAGGTATATAATACCACTAATTGCCAGTGATGGTTTTGACCAAACTTCAAGAAGGGAAAGATTTGAAATATCTTTAAGGAATGGGGTTGAAATATCAACCCCACTCCCAAGTGCATAGTAAATAAATAGTTATTTGTATGAAATAATTTTGTTTCTCATAGAATAATGTATGCCATAATGTTCGAATAATTAGCGAACAATTTTGTTCAGGACATTGACAAACAAAATTATTTGGGAACACGTCTATACAGGGCCGGATTTAAGCGTAGGCTATATAGGCTGTAGTCTATGGGCCCGCACCACACCATCATACAACTAAAAAAAAAAAAAAGCTCAGTCTAAATATTTTTCATTATTTTTCAGTTTTCTAAAATTGGTGTTGTGTAATAAAATATACTATATAGTGTGTAGACTGTAGTGTATAAATATATAATGGGAATTTCCCATACACCACATCGCGCGTCGGTACGAGATGCGAACACTATTTTCGTAATACAGTCGGCAATAGTGGGTTAAGTTAAGTATTATAATTATTATGTTGTGAATTTAATTATTAGTTACTACCATTGTAATATTAATAAAGAGCGTTGAATACCTTTTTAACTACTATGTGGTAATTGCATCCACACTTTAATATATTATATTTTAAATGTTATTATTTTCGGTCAAAAAACTAGAAATTAGAAAGTTGCACTACCCTCGATTTTGGGTAGAAAATTATTTGAAAATGTTTTAAAGATGGCTTAGTTTATCTATTGGTGTGTATGCCCTTTCTATTTTCTAAAAACTTTCTGGCAGGGCCCACACCACAGTTGAGCTTAGGGGCCTACAAATTCTAAATCCGGCCCTGCGTCTATACCAACCAAACATGGTTGTTGGATATTTTGGATGTTTGACAAACGTTCGACAAAACTATTGTATAGCATTTGTTAGATATAACCGCGATTTTAGAGTTGGTTATCGAAGTCCTGCCATACCAATCAGTGGCGTGGCGAAGGTATTATTTTGAAGCAATTGCTCCTTCAAAATTTTTGGGGGTGGTAGATCCCCTTGCTACAAAATACATAGTGGTGACTAGGTTTATCATAGAAAATAGAAATATTCTACGTATACTACAAAATAAACTATATAAAATAACTTGCAAATTATCGCGTATTTGACATATTTCATACGAATTTGGACTTTATTGGCTTATAAAAAAAGTTGTGTGTGGGGGGGGGAGTGGGAGGGTACCTTTTATACATTTTTGCTCCTCATAAAAAATGAGTTCAACGCGCCACTGACACCAACTAACCATTTGTGGCGTCAGTTCGAGATCGCAGCCCGCATGTGTAACAATTAACAGGTTAACTGCCATGTGTATCATATATGGTACACTGTTGTATTGCCAAGCAATTAATACAATTTATTACAATGTTTGTCCAATACGCTATACATAAAATTATAAAATGAAAAACTATAAAATTTTAAATTTGTTTCGCTATTTTTACTAAAACATTACTAGGAGGCTACACGAACATAACTCATAGGAAAATCGCATTTACGTGTACCCATTTTGGCGCACGGTGTAACTAATGTCAATGAATCGAATGTACATTATATGGTACATGTGGCTCGATAATAATGTTCAGCCGTGTACCAGAAATGGTACACTTAGCAACATGTTATAAACATTAAAAAAAGCCATGGCAGTTAACCTGTTAAGTGATCCCGCGTGTAGACGTTTAAAGCTCAAGTTCTAAATGTGATTAGACGACCAACGTTGCGAAATATTTCCCCTAAATATACAGTCAAATAAGCTATTTATATTCATCAGAAATTATAATTATACTTAAAATATAATATTCTATCTGGCTTTTCATTGTTCACCCATGAACAGGTTATTTTTACTACCTACATTATACATAGATAATACTGTTATTGTTAATAATATTGTTCAATATATATTATACAATTTATGATTTCGAGGATTTAGCACGACGTCCGCTCCTGTATAACAAACAAGCAAATTGGTATACATATATATATTATGTAAATAATGCGCAATTGTATCGAGCTTGATATTATTATGATTTTGAGGAAAACCAACCAAAATTTAGATGACTTTTTAAATAGGTATACCGTGAACCCAACATAGGTATGTTTTTAATATTAAGAAATTCAACATATATTGCTGTATCGATCCTTGTGTGACACTAATTATTAGTAAATAATTATATTTTAATCCATACCATTTTACAAGACTAATATGTATATGTTTGATCGCAAGTCATAAGAAACTTTACTTCTATTAATACACTTTGAAAAATTGTTAAAGTTAAAATTGATTAATAAAACACATTATTATAATTTGAAATTAATTTTGAACCAATGCCTGTACTTACTGTTAAATTGTTGCATTGTTAAAATTCACTATTCAGATGGTTTTCATTTTTAATGCAAATAAGAAAAAACTATTAGTGATCGTTTAATTATTTATTACTATTAATGGTCTATACATTTTTCTTTAAACACTATTATTTTCATCGTCTTGCAGGTCAAACTTTTGGCTTAGTCTAATATTTTATACGCCATTTGGTTAGATTTGCTTAATATGTTAACAGCAGTTTTCAATGACTATCTTTTATTGTTTTATCTACTTTTTTTGCAATTACTTCAGCTTTGTGTATAAAATATTATGAAACAGTTAATAGCAAGAAGAAGTTGATTAAAGGAATATGATAGAAAATATCAATCAAAGTTAAAAATAACATATAAAATAACATTTATTGAAATATTAATCCTTGTAATACATTTAAAGTAAATAGATTTCACACATGTTATTTGTTGGTGAAAACAGTAGTAAAGAACGATAATTCAGTGTTCATTAAACAAAATGTCTAATTGAAATTAAAACTTATATAAGGCTAGTTAATTATTTCACTAGACAATGTATAAAATAGCCACAAGATATAAATTATTGATTAACTATATTACAATTATTTCCAAATTTAA
This sequence comes from Chaitophorus viminalis, assembly GCA_025469195.1. Classification (NCBI taxonomy): domain Eukaryota; kingdom Metazoa; phylum Arthropoda; class Insecta; order Hemiptera; family Aphididae; genus Chaitophorus; species Chaitophorus viminalis. Next base: position 38,605 of record JAIPRK010001168.1, read on the forward strand.
TTACGATTTCATTAACATTATCTTAGTCATTTAATATATAAATATATATTACAAGCCAAAAATATAATACCTTCATTCACAATATTGAATCATATCTCTCAAACGACATTTACAATGCACATTGGTTAACTTATCCATTCTGCATGATGGCTCTTTCCAATTAAATCATAAATATAAAAATGAACAATTTGTGTAAAAAAATACTATGAAGACAATACAATAATTAAATTCAATATTTAAATATGGCATTTTAATATTTTATTTTACTTAATAATATTCAACCAGTTATAAGCATATTATATGCATACAACACAAAATTGTAATATTGAATACCATGCATTTATGCAAGTAAATAGTAACAACAATGTATGAAATAACTTTACTAATGCCACAATTACAAAATATTAACATTTTAAACTTAAAAACAATTAGTGTTGGAAAATAAATTTATAGTTAATGTAAATAATTATCATTCAATGAAAATATAGGCATTATTAATTAATTGAAGTATCCTTGTATACAGAACACTTAAATCCATTATATTAATGATGTTAAGTATCCAGTACCATTGAGATCAAATTTTACCTGAAAACAGATTAAAAAGTATTAACATAAATAATGATTAAACTATTAAATTTGATAAGTGTAAAAATATTAAAATATTTACTTCTATTATTAATTTAAAGACAATTTCAAAGAATAATATATTGAATATTGTTACATTATTTTAAATGTACAAGTACTGTTTGATATATTTAAAAAAAAAATTAAATAATGAGCATCAAGTTCTTACATAATTTGTATTACTTGCCTACAATACGCTGTCAACCATACATATCATGCAAATGCTTTTGAAAACTAATGAGTTTAACTATTTTATTTAGATATTTTTCAAGTGAAGGATTAGGGAAAACTTCTATAAAGGAGTTTTATAAATAACTTGTATAGACAAGAGTTAATATTATTTGGATAAATAATAATTTATACAAAGTTTCAAAATATAATAAACATTGTTTTTTAATATAATTTGCAATTAGGCGTTTTTATTTGTTCAACATATTATCATAGTCAAAACAATAAATAAAAAACATACAAATTAATATCACCTACAAAACATTGAGAGAAAAATGAATACATAACAATAAATTATGCATCACAATGAAAAATTCCAGGAATTATTTTAATAATTAGCATATCAATTTACCAGCTTTTTATAAGTTATAAATATATATTAATACTTTACATAATCATATCATAATAGCCAAATTGTCATGCTGAACATTTAGTACATTTAGTAACAATAACAATAATAATATGTAATTACTTTGGAGTTAAAACATAGGAGTCGTCAAAATTTTCATCATCCCCCAACATCATACTAAGCCTAAATTTTGCATCTTGATCACTAACTGAAGTATTTGAGTCAACTGTTACCATTTCGGAACTAAATTTAGGTAATTCTTCGAGAAATTTTTTCTTAGATTCTTCTTCGTCTTTATTCTCTTCATATTGACATATTAATTCTCTCAAAACCCTACATTCTTCTTTCGATTTAAATAACTTTTTGCTATATTGTTCTTTTATCAACTCTATTTCATTTTTATCTTGTTGCATGCGTGCATCCTTAATATTTAGCTTCAGTTCTAAATCAGCAATACGAGCATTTGATACTTCTAATAAAGCAGACTTATTATACAACTTGTTTTGAATCTCTATTAACAAAAATTTATAATCAATAATTAATATTATACAACATAGTTGTATTTTTTAAATTTTACTGAAAAAAAAAAATATTAAATTTATTACAGCTTAGAGTAATTAATTTAAGTAAAATGTATTAGAAACTTCTACTTTAAAAATGAACTATTCAATGAAAAATATTATTTCTTTAAACATACCATTTAAATGATGTTTGTATGATTCTTGACTCAACATAGCATTGGTAGCATCATACCTAAGAGCATTTACATGAGTCACAACATCACGCTGTCGAGATTGTATCTCACCACACATGACTAGTTCACGTTGCAAATTTGTCACTGTATTTTTTAGTTCTTTACTAATGTCAGCTGCAGCTTGCACAATAGTTAATTCACTTAAAGTATTGAACAGCTCAGCTTTAGTTTCAGATAATTGCTAAACACAAAATAATAACATAAACCTTCAAATAAAATTTGAATATCTTTAAGATACTAACTTTGGTAACATCAGCAGTCTTAATTCTCTCCCCATTATAAAGTTGGTCTAATTTCAGGCAATTATTCTTAGCTACTTTAGTCTCCTCTTGATATTTTAAACACTACATTATTAACAGGTAATAAATTTATTAGATAAAAGCAATAATTGCTATAATAAAAATATTCTAACTTCAGTTTGCCAATGTGATATACTATCTTTAAGGTCTTTGACTTGCTTTAATGAGTTTTGCCTGAATTTTTCAAATCCTGATGTTACTTGTTCCAGTTCAACCTGTAGCATCAAAACCTGATCTTTCTGAAATCAAATTTTAATTAATGTTTATTTAAATTAAATTAATCATTTCTATTCAAAATACTTAAAAATTACTTACTAAAGCGGAATTGTGTTCATCAAGTGCTCGACTACTCCGCGATTTACCTAAAAGTCTACGATTACGTTCAGCATGAACTTCCCTACGGTTACGTTCAAACTGTAATTGTAATGTCAACAAAGAGATTTGGTCTTGCAACAATTTAATATCATCACTAGATTCAGCTGTATGACGATGATGAAGCACTATAGCAGATGTCCGTACATACTTTTCAATTAAACATAAAGATTCATCGTCTTGGCTATTGTTTTGTTGGCTTTTGACGCCTGTAATTTATTATGAAAATTATTTAAGTAATATATGAAAATATAAACAACAATTGTAAATGTATTGAAGTTATTTAAAACCTACTACTGTTTGGATCATTATATGCAGGAAATATACTATAAAACAAATGCTCATAAGGTAAAATATGTTCCGTCTGAGTAGAAACAGTCATTACTCTAGCTTCATGATTATCTACATTTGCATTATTTTTCTATACAAAAAAAAAAAATGTGTATTTAATAAATATAATTTAGATGATAAATAAAAGTTTCAATATACTTACTGGTACTTCTCTAGTATGGCCATTACTAACTTTTATATCATCTCCATGGTCTTCTTCAGTTTCTTCTTGTAACGGTGAAGTACCAGAAGAAATACTACTTCCGTTAGTTTTTTTTATTTCAGGACATGAATTTGCACGTCTAACACTACTGAGTAATAAAAAATCTGGGCCTTTTTTAGGACTACTTCCAGTACTTTGTCCTAAATTAAACATTTAATTTTATACTTTATACTTAGAATTTTATTGTTAAAAATACAAGAAATACTAATAAAGAATAAATATTAAATAAATATTAATGTTTATACCAATAGCATTAATAGTCTTCTCTGGAGTACATTGACTATGATAACGTCTTCGTGTTCGAACAGTCTTAACAAATTCTTTTAATGAAGCAGGATCGGGCATATGCAATCCCCCCTCAAAAGTTTGACAAGGCGATCCATTACTTTGTTGATCACATTCAAGAGCATCTTCGTCTCCAGTCTTTAAACAAAAATTTGATCATAGTAACATCATAGTACATAGACGTTTTTGAAACAATTATGAATACAGAATTTGGTGCACTATTACTTGTATTATTTCAGGATTATTTGTAGGTTGAATTTGAGCAGATATTTTGATTTCTGGACTACTGTCATCTCTACTTGTTTCTGTAATCTGAAATGATGAATTCTAATATTTCAAATATGAAAAAGAAGGATCTTTATAATAATAAATAACATTTAATATCACTATTTGTTTGTGGTTTAGCCTAATTCTACCTGATTACGTTCCATTATCATTCTGTCCATTCTACGGACAAGTGCTTGAGATTGGATGTCTTCTGAAGGAAAAACAAACCCTTCTTTTTTCAATGGTGAACTAGGTTGAGAATTTGGTGTTGATGAATTACGTTTAGATAAATTTTCTAAGCCAAATGAATTCAATGCTCTGACTACTGTCGAGTTTATAGATGGCAACCTTGATTGTTGATATATAACATCCTTTCAACATTATTTGGAATAAGTCAAAATACATGTTCTTTGCAACATAAATGAAGCGATAGAAGAAACAATGTTTAGAAGAATTACATTCACCATAGTAAATAATACAAATATGTTCTGGATAAAGTATATATGATAAAAAAAAAAATTTTAAATTTAGACCACATTTAATGAGTTTTTTTGATCAAAGAATATTTGAATGTTTATATTACTGCATTAAAAATATAATTTATACTCTTTACTTTTAGTTGTTCATTCAGTATTTTATCATGACTAAGAATATTTATAAATAAGTCCAATATAATAATAAAAATTATTAAACAACCACAAAATGGTAGATACCTAATGAAGAAATCCCAAATATAAGGCACATAGTTACTAATTATAAAAACCGAACCTAACATAAAACTACACAACTAAAAAAACCAAGGAACATAATGAACCAGAATTATATTAAAGAAAAAAATTGTTTTCATTATATTATGCAACATATAATATTAAATTATATTATTTATTGTAATTGTTAAGTTAAAAATATAACAATTACAAATTATGAACCCACAGCACAATATTATTTTGTTTGGTTATGTTTTCAGCAATCAATAAGTAACAGTAAACTCAAAATATTAAAATTAATAACAACAGGTATCTGAAATAAAACGAAAAACTATGTCCAGCACTCAAAACAGTGTTACCACCAAATAAAAAAAAATAAAAAATAACGATTATTATAAATTTCCATTTATTTTTTCATTACATCAAATATAATTAATCAATAAATAGGAAATTCTAAAGAGTAAAAAAATGATAATGGTTTCTGAAAACATTATAAAACAATTATAGATTCAAAAATGTTAAAAAATATTTATCTATCACAAAAGTTATACTAAATCTTAGAAAATTACACAAGGAAACACAACAAACTTCAGGTACGACAAATCAAAACATCTTATTCGTTAATAAGTTTATTGATCTCTATATTCATAACTTTAGAATGTATGGATGAATGGTTATAGAACACACAGAAAGCAAACCAATATTATTTCGGTCTATTATATAATCTCCCTGTTATCAACATAACATCGAAATCAAATAAATAATGATGATTTGTAATGACTTCTTCTGAGTAAAGATTTATTGAGTAATAATTATAGGGTGCCTAGTTGTCCACTATAAAATGAGAGTAAATATTTTAAAAAATATGTCCAGCTCAACATGTCAACAAATGGTCGAAGTAATTTAGTAAGAGCAATGCAAAATTTTAATTGTATAATTCTATATTGTATATTATATCAGATTATAAAGATATTATATCAGATACATTATACTATAAATGGGTATTTTAATAAGTTCGACAAAATATATAGTACATAAATAGTATAATTCTTGAGTCAATAGACGTAAAAAAGTTTTATATTTTCTATAGATATAAGAATATAGATAAATTACATTGAATTTGTGTTACATAATATTTAACTTTATAAAAATTTAAAAGTAAAATTAACAAAAACAAAATTTAAAGATCATAACTTGTCAATTTGATTATAAAACTTAAATAATTATAACATTTAAAAACTATAATATAATTGTGAAGTTATGTTGTTCAGATCTCGAGGATTTTTAAATTGGAAATGTATAAAAATATATTTTGCAGTAATGTATAACTAATTAGTTCAAAATATGGATATATATATATATTTTTAGCTGATAGATAAGGATACAACAAAATTATTAAATAATATCAACATATATAATACTGTTTGATATTAGAGTATAAATAACACTGATTTACAATTAGTTAGTAAATGGAAATATTTATGTTAGTGTTTTGCTAAAATGCATAAATTTTAGAAGATCCAGATTTGCAGTTATGTGAAAATAAGAATAACATAAATAAGTATTAGTAAATTTGTGTTGGACAACCAATATGTTCTATTTAGTTATAAATAACTTATAAGCAATTTTAAGAAAAAAAAAATTTAAAAAATATTTACCCTGATAGGAGTTGTTTCAGGTGTGGCTTCTACGGCAGCTTCAGGAGGTGAATGCTCATTATGATTGAAAAGAGAAGCATTATAATAAGTCTAAAAATTTATTGGATTAATGTTTTATACTTGATAATTTATTAATGTTTATAAACTAATTTTTATTATTTTACCTGTATATTAGGAGTAGTAGGCATCGATTTGACATTTTCTTTAGGAAACTCTCCACAACTCAACATAGGGCTCCATAATTCTTTATCCCTGACACTATTTACACTGATGATATCTCCAGTAGCTCCAATACTCGTTTTTAACACATCTAAAAAATAGAAAATAATATTATTTAAAGGAACTAATTATGAAAAAATATTTAATAAATCATAATTATTTTTATTGATAATTTTAATTGATAGATGCTAATTTCTTTTAAAATTGGAATGTAATTTCTTGGATTTTATTCAAGATATACCAGTAAAGTATGAAGCAATATTAAATATCTTATTTGTGTTAGTAAGTATATAAAAACTAGTGAAATATGGAAATAAGACAAATTTATACAACTTATAGGCACAACATAAATAATTAACAACAATAAAAAAGTAAACGCTGAAAATTAATAAAATGCATACCAATAAGTTTTTAGATCCTTAAAATATTACTATATTTAGTACAGTAACTACTAATTATGCTACCAACACAAATCACGAACACTGTAAATAATTTTAACATTAATCCATTTTGTTCTATTTCATTTTACTCATTTAAAAATCATGTTTCCTCAATCTTTAAATTATTATATCTTTAATATTTGTATATTTGTTTTGTTTCATCATTTAATTATGTATTTTATTGTTTAAATCTATTTTCGAATGCTACCTATGTATTAAATATTTCATGCAATTGGGCTCAAATCCGTATAATAATATTAATAATTATTAATTTTATAATCATAGTTCAATAAATTAATTAATTAATACCAATCTCCCACTCCTCCATCCCTCTCGTGTCTCGTCACTGCATAAAAATGGGATATAAATTCCATTTTCAATAAACATTCATCGTATAATCATTATTTTATATTTTTCAAAAAGCAGATGCTGAACGGCGACCCGGGAATCAATGTGAGAATAATCAGATAAAATTCAGATATCACTGCGGGCTGCGCACTGCGCACTTCCCATCGACCAGCAGCGAGCGTTATGATTAGTTCCCGATGGCGATGACGCGACGATAAGCATTCTGATTGGCTCCCACTTCATGTTACATAGTGGCAAAACTGGTTTGCCAATGACATTCAGCGGGATATCAGAAGGGGTATCCACTGACCCGCCCACATGCGCAACCTTTCACATTTTAACGTGATGCGTGAAGCCGTAAAGCGTGAACCATGCGACCACCCGGTTCGATAACCAAAGAAAAAAAAAAAAAAAATCGTGAACGTCATAGAAATTAACGATTACCGTAACGTCAAGTTGTAAACTTTTCATCGACTAATGAATCAAATTAAATAATTACCAAGTGCTGACGAAAAACTCAATCCAGTATTGGCCCAAGTTGAAGCATTTTGATAATTTTTATCCCCATTTTCTAACAATGTATATCTTGTGCATTCCATGACAACATCGTGTTGTTCCATTTTCTTCCACCTGTTAATAGAAATATGCAAAGCAAATTAACAATAATGAATACTATTAATATATAATATTATGTATATACCTATTAGTTGATGTTTCCACATCTTTGCAACTAACAATCAGGCTTGGATGCATACGCATTGTTTCTACCATAGGCTAAATTAGAAAAAAGACCATGATTTAATATATTACAAATATTATACGTTGACAGAAAATATTTCTTACTTTAATTGTATGAGTGAAAACTAAATTGTTATCAGCTACACTATATTGTTGCTTCAAATATAAAACAAATGAACATGGATACATACTATACAACTGAACAAATAATACATATAATGATATCCGAAGATGGAATAAATGTATTTCTGGGACTCTATTTTTTTGTGAAGTATTCCAAGCAGCCAATCGACTAAAAATATTTAAAAAATATTATAATTTTAAAGATGGTAATTAAATTAAATAATATATACCTAAATCCTTCAAAAATATCTGGTAGAAATGAAGAAATAAGTGCAGGAATAACAGTCAAAAGAACATTTAGAACAAGCAAAGCACTAGTTATTGGTATAATTTCATTTTCCGACTGAAAAATAATACATTTTAAATTAGCAAATCAACTATACAATACATAATAATTTATTATACTGTATACAACTCTTACCTTTAAAAGTTTAATTAATTCTTTGAGTAAAGAATGGTTCGTTATTTTAATCAACCATGTTGGTTGCCTCTTTACTACATGACCCAGTAATGTTAGTGCTTGAAGACGATTTCCACATCGTAAACCCTCTCCAAGTCTAGATACAAAAATTCCAAAAGTATTTAGATTAAAAGAACAAAATGGATACTGGCAATAAATAAGTATTCAAAAAATGATTTTAAAATGATTGATAATCATGATTATTATTTACTTATCAAAAAGATGCTTGTCATGTGGTTCTCTGACAGCTACTAATACTTCTACAGCTCTTTGTGATCCTGTTGTCATAAAATAATCATACATTCCATTCAACAGCCATGGTTCTCGTGCTATTTATTTTAATTATTGGTTTAATATTTGGATTAGAAATTGAATTTTTGTTAAAGTTTCTTACTATTATTAAATTGTTCATGAAACTTATGTTTTACATCTTCTACTTCTTGAGGATGGTTGGATTCTAATGCAGTAAACAGTTCCATTACCTCCATAGAAATCATTTTTCCAATTGCACATTCTATGTTTATTATACTACAACTAAAACAAAATTAAAACTTAATCATATATATTTATTATTTACCAATTATGAAAATAGTTAATTGAAAACAATACATACTGACAGCCTACTTCAAGTACAATATTTTATATTTAGAGTTACATTAAAATGAAATATATTATTGCCATCCTAGTTAATTTCCTGTTATCTTAAAGAACTGTATTGTCATAAACTAGTAGCTATTAATTGTTTGATCTGAAAAAGTAAATGTTTATAAATTATTAATGTTAATCAAATGTATACAAACAATTGTATTGATAAAATGTGCTATACACCTATGCATTTACACTGAGAATATTACTTGTACATGTGATTTATACAATTATGATGACTACCTATAATTATCATATTACAATAGGCATTATAAATAGTAACAAATGCATGTGAATACTATGGACATGTATATTTAAAAATCTGTCTTCTAATTATATAAACAAATTCGTCCACCATGCTAAACTGTATACTGTGTACTTATCTACTCCATGATTATCTAATAAATAACAATAATAATAATAATAATAATAGTAGTAATAGTTAATAGTGAGACAAAAGTTAAGAACTAACGTACACGATACATTACAACAGTACGAAGATGTAAAAAACATTAAATGGCGAACTGTTGAACGCGTTGAACAGTGATAGTTTAGTCAAGAGACGAAAACGAATAACGTACAATAGAATTGAAGACAATTATTATTACAGAACTCACCATGTTTCAATTGGAATTTACGGATTTATCTGCGAGCGAGCAGAAAGAGTGGTGGAATACGATTTGTAGGTTTTTTTTTTTTTTTGTTGTTACTCTTAGGTGTCCCGAACAAACTTTAAGAGTCGTGAACGGACCGTGGGTTTACGACGAACTGCTTGGTGGTGAGTGACGACAAAAAAAAATGAAATGTTTTCATTTTCTCTTGTCAATCGCAGTCGGTCCAGTACGTTTCACGCGAGTTTTGTAATTTGTAATTGTAATTAACTATTGAGTACGGGTATGAGTGTACTATGTACGACCATACATGTAAAATGTATAATGTATATATCTATACATGTTGGGTTTAATAATTAATATTATTAAAGTCGTTGATAACGGGCACAATGCATCCAACCGAAGTGGATCAGATGTTTGGCTTTTTCAAGGTCGCCCGTCGCCGTCGGGTGGCTAAATAATTTACGTGGCATTGATAACACACTGAGGCCCCCGTATCTGCGGGTTTTGATTTACGTAATGAAATGTAAATAGTTGTAGTCAACGGCTCGTCAGTAGTCACGTAGTGGATATTACTTATTGTTATTATCCGCACATCAGTTTGCGATCACGGCGTTTGCACAGTTGAGCTGGGCCGTTTCGTTGATCCTGTGGGCTTGTGGCGAGTGGAAGTGATCCCTGTCATTGGCGATAGATTCAATTCGAGGCGAACGCTAAAACTACGATTAAGAAATTAAGAAGGAGCACGTCTTCTCGTCGCTAGAATCCGTATTAAGAACGCGATAAAAATGGTTTACGTGTCTCAAAGTGAGTTGAAAACTACGCTCTGTAAATGCAGTATAAATCTATATTCTATAAACTTCACTCCAGTCTCTATAACATAAATAAGTTTCAATTGTGTCTACCAAAGTATCAACTTTCGAATCTGTCGTCAATAAGTGTACCTGATACATTTTCAGGGATATGGTTTATGATATGCACTTAAAAAATGTTTTACCCAGTTTTGTTCTGAATGTCTAGAAATAGGTAGTGCAAATCATTTTCTCCTTGAGCAACCCTTTTTTACCTCAATATAATTAACAATTTGTAACCCCCATGATTAATCTAAAATTAAATATATATAATATGCTCTATCATTTTTACAATTATTAATTATTTAAAATAGTTGTATATATATATCATAAGTTTGTTTTGCATAATTATGAGCAATGCTGTTAATAATTCAAACAATTTATAATCGCATAATTGTAGTACACTAAATGTAGATATGGTGTGTTGCTTTGTTATATTAATTTATGAATATTCAATAGCGTAATATGGGAGGGACTTGAGGTGAATTAGCCCCACCAAAAATTTATATTTTAATCAAAGTCTTAAATCCTTCATTAATTATCTAATACACATAATACAGCAATTGTTGTTTGAAAAGCTCTTCAAAGTCTAAAACTGAAATTGTGCTTATGGTAATATTGTATTTATGTATTGTTATTATTGCAATTAGTGAAAAGAGAGAGGGTGCTATAGAAGAAAATGCCTCATTCAGCAGTTTTACAAGAAGCTAGAAATATTTTTGCTTTTGCTTATAAATTATAATGTATAAACAACTTCTTATAAATGTTAACATTATGATATTCTAAAAAATATACTCTATGCACTAAATAAGATTCAATAACTAAGAAATGTTCAGAAAATTGTAAATACCAAGTAAACTAAGTAATGATGGTTTACAATAGTTTACATGCATATAGTACAAATTAATAAGTATGAAAAATAAAATACGGTACTATTCAACTGTACTTCCATACTTATCATAACCTAATTTTAATTTAATTTTTCTATAAATCATTAGTATAACATCATATACAAACAAATCTAACAAACTACTGATTTATGAAGTCTGTAATGTATTTGTTAAAGTTTCTATTACAATATACCACTTTATTCATATAAGTATAGGACACAAACATTAAAAAAATTTTAATTCTTATATTACCTATATAGTAAAACCTCATTAATCCGGACTAATTGGGACGAATTAATGAAAGTTCAGATTAAACAAAATAACCAATAATCGTAAATTATAAATTTAAGAACATTTTATTGGATATTTCATCATACAAATTTTAACAATATTAAACCTAAAAAATAGCACATAATAGCACTATAGTCAATAATTATTAATTAATTAATTAACTATGGGAAATTTGTAGAACTCGTTTTCATATTTATTTTAATCTATCGCATAAACAAGCGTAATTTAAGTATTACAAATGGCTATCCGGATTAAGCGAAGTCTGGATTAATGAGGTTTTACTGTATGTAAATGATCTGTGAGTTACTATGCATTCATTTTTTTTTTTTAACAGTGACAATTATTCCCTCTATATTCTTTATGATTTATTTTATGTTTTAGGTGGAAGTTTGCAAGAAACGGTCCCAATAAAGAAAAAAATTGTGGACTCATTCTGGGGTGTAATCAATTTTGTTTCATTCTTGTAAGTGCTAAATTTTTATGTATCGAAAAACTAAAAATTCAGAAAAGGAAAAAAAACCTCTCATGTTAACATGAAATTTTAATAAAAAACTATTTTAAATGTTTTGCTGTACATTATTAGATATTTATTTAAATTACTTAAAATTTTAATTGATGGTTCATAAAGTTTTTTGATAATATTGAACCATGTTGAAAAACAGTATTCTAATTAAGTAATTTCTTTTTACTGCGATAGTTAAAATTTGAAATGTTGGCTATACATGTTCATGAAGAATTGAAGACTCATATCATATAACTTATCTTCCTAACTCAGTATTTGTTTTCTACCTATACATTTTATTCATAATTTTGATTAATCAACTGTATATCTCTTAACAATCTGAATAATTATTAATTAATAAACAAATTGTTTATTTTTTAATGAATAAAATAATAATGGAATTCTTATGAATAAATATTTTTAAATATTAACCATTTTTTTTAGTTTTCAAAGCTTAGTAAGGCCTGACTCAACTAGATGGGGTAATCAATATTCAGTTACATACAGGCAGCCTGGTTCTTCAAGTGGCGGGTGAGCATAATTCAACAATATTGTTAAAAAATATTAGTTGTTACCTAATTTTTTAGTAACTATTTAATGTATAACATTTTTATTACTGTAGGACTGTAAGACCTCAAAGACGTTTTGGTGGATTTGGCCCTAGTGGTTCTGCTCCAGCTCCACCATCAACATGTAGTAGCTGCATGGGATAAATGTATTTTAATTTAATATAAATAAAATCTATTAAACTATTAAATTCACTAATATAAATAATCTAGTCTGGTGAAAATATTGATCATCAAATATTATTTTAACTATAGAAACATTGCTTTCTAAAATAATAATGTAATAATATGATTATATAGCAAAATACATTCAAACTTAAATTTAATGGATTTGATATTTCTTTAAAAAAAATTTGGGAAGTAAAACTACAATTTTTTTTACTGGATAAAATCTGTGCAATTAATATGTATAGTAATTATATTAAGTTATATAACCACAACAAAATGTTACAAGGAGCTTGTAACTTAAATATACCTTACTTTTGAGAGGTCTAAATTACAAATATTATTATTAGAGAGCGGATTTGAATACAAATTTCAATCTTTTCTGAATATTCGACAACATGGCTTTCCAAGCACATAGTTCATTTCATACAACATACATACAAGCAATTAGATAAAGATAAATTATTTATCTAAATCTTAATTTTGTATTGCACAAAATAAGAATTTATTAAGTGAAAACAAATTTTTCAATTTTTTGAAATAAAATTTCTATTATGAGTACATTAAATCATATTTTTTTAGGCATTTCTCTTGTTTTTTAGAATATTAAAATCAATTTCCTAATTATTATGTAATTAAAAATAATTGTAATGAAATAAGTTTCATAAAATATAAGTTTGATTGTTATTTATTTAAAAGGAAGTTTATTTCAGTCATTATGTACTATTATTATATTGTATTATAATAAAATAAAAGTGGACCAGTAATTTTTAAGTTAAATAGACAATGATTAAAATATTTATAATTATGTTAACATTTAATTGTCTTAGTTTAATACTTAAATTAAGACATCATTGATATTTACATTTTACATAATAAAATATTTGTTCATTATGATATTTTTTATTTTTTAAATATACATTTAATTTGTTAAGATTATTATATAAACTTGAAATGAAGGACACAAGCAGACACATTGTGGCCTGCACGTATATATAAAATATAAATCGATCCACCCAACCTTGTCTGTACTTTGTCTTGCACACAAAACAATTGATCTTATAGGCTTGTATGCCCATTAACATGTGGTCAAATTATTATTATTATATAATAAGAATTGTTTTTAGATCAATAACAGCACTAGTGGCAAATAATAAAATACACATTTTAACTTTTATAACATAAATAATACTGTATTAGAAATTATATGGGAATTGTGAACAAACTAAAATAAATTTCATGCGAGTATATTGTTATAATAAAAAGTATATACCCATAAAACTGAAATTAAGATGAGCGCGTACATTTTACCAGCCAAGAAATATCATAAATACATTGTCAAAGTGCATAAAATTTTAAATCTTTTCTTGAATTGTCTGATCAATAAGGATTTATTTTGTACTTGGCGCTACACTATTACACTAGGTCATGTGTTCAAATGCTGTTTGTTCGAACGTTAAGTGTACGAAAAATTGTCTGTTCGAAAAGTCGTATGTTCAAAATTATCGATGCTCCACATTGTTTTGTACATTTCCAATAATATATATTATTTTGATCACGTATTCGCAGTCTTTTCTTATCAAACATGTATTCATAATTATTTACAAACAACATTTCCTTGTCATGTATACTTTTAAATGTGTGTATACTAGCCATTTTAAAAAAAAATCATTTACAAAAATTATTGTATAAAATAATATTTAAAAACAACGTTCAAACAAAATTGTGTTTGATACTTTTGTAATGATGTTATACTGATAGATAATAGAAAAAAGAACTTTTATACAATAATATCTATAATGCTTTCCCCACGTAAAATCAAGAAAGATAAAATTGTATGAAATCCAATATAATGAAAATGCGATTAATGTTATTAGTGATATTTTTGTTTAGTTTCATTTATCGGCAATTTCGCATATATTACCTTTTGAATATATAATCTTTCAAACAGAAAATCTTTTGTACACTAAACGTTTGAACATACGGCATTCGAACACATGACATGCTACCATTACACTATATAATTTCTCAAATAACTGGTCATAAAATGTAGTATGTTTATCTAACTGTATACCTAAAATTCAAAATGTATAGTATTTATAATTTTAATTATTGATTAATGTGCTTTACGGTTTAATATGTTAATTAAAGACCACGAGGTCCATCAAAACTAAAACGAACTAGGGGTCCTAGACAAATATCACATTGTCCTCCCCTAGCTTTGAGTGGGTACTAACAAGTTATAATGACATGGTTACATTGAAGTATTTTTTTATATTCTTTTATTTATGATATATTATGAGACAATTATATTTTTATTCAGACAATTATTAAAAACTATTTATGATACAAGAAAATGGATATGTTATTTAAATTTTATAATGAGTAAGATGACAGAAGGAGAAAACTAAGAAAAAAGATTTGATCAAGGGAAGAGTAGTCAAGGAGTTTGTAGAATAATGAGTCGCGGAGAAGTATATGAAGAAAATATAAGAAAAGAAAGGGATGTAAGTCACATACGGCTTCATGAGCGTAGAGTATGCAAAGGAGAGAAGAATGTGATAGGAAAATTAATAAGGAAGAATATTATGATCAAAACGAAAACAATAGTGGATTGGGGAAGGTCGAGATCATGGAACCCAGAGGATGGATGTAGAGATGAATCTGTGCTTGGAGACAAAGTTAGAGGAAGAGAAACGTTTTTGAGAATAATGGAAAGGAAATCAGATTTAAGTTTTTTTTATGGACACAGAACGATTATGTTTTTAGTGGAGATGGCCAAGTTATCAATTAATTCATTACTTGGAATGGCAATATGGCTTGGAACCCAGAAGTATTCAATGGCTTTACGGGATAAGTTGATATGTCAGCAATTTTATCATGAAAATTAATAAAAGAATTGAAGGGGTTAGATTGAAGAGAAATGAGGAATAATTGGGAATCTGAAACTATTAGAAACCTTTAGGAATTTACAGAAAATATAAATTAAAGGATGTGAATGCCAATGAGTAGAGGTTATAAATAAATAGAAGGTATGAAAGATTAAAATCCTGAAGAGAGGAAAAATGCTGATCCATCTGTAAAAACAAGGAGCGAGTTTGGGATATTAGAACACATTATGTCCAAGAAGTATTAACAAGGAAATAGGGGAAAGATAATAATAGGTAGATTTAAAATTATAGCAGAGAAGGGTGTATCATAGATTTAAAAGTGAGTTAAGGTTAAAAATCAAAAAAAAAATACAGTAACTGAGACTAGATTCCTTGAAATATGTAATATTTTATTTATTCATTTATTATTTAAACACACCATCAACAAACAATAATTATGTACAAATAAAAAACAAAACAATATTATTTAATAAAATCTCATTTTTCGTAAGAAGATTTATATAAAGATTAAAAAAAATTTAAAAAAATTATAACTAAAATAAATAATATACCCAATTCTTAAAAACTTATAATATAATATCCATTAAAAAATTAAATGTCATTTAAAAACTGTACTGGTAATGGAGTGCAATGTGTGGACTCATATTCTTTCATATAACGGTCAGCCTAAAAATAAAAATATGAAATAAAATAATTGTTTAAATATTCTATAATTATATTTTAATATCATCACAGAAAAACTTACTAAAAAGAGTAACATTTTAATTTTATCACTGTCTTTCCAAGTTAGACCAAAAAGCATTGGGAAAAATCTGGGTTCATTATATGGAAATAGTTTTGTTTGCTTGGCTAAATCTAGCCCATATTGTGTATAAACTTGATCTAAAAATGTTGATAATATTAATTTTACAGCATAGGTGTAATATCTATTAGTTTCCATTAGAGTGATATTCAATGGGAGCCTATTCATGCAATATACAGTATACTTTATATAATCAGTAGTTGAATCGAGGAGGGGGAGTGACCCTTCGTCTTTCTCTATATTATTTAGGTATTCTTACAAAAACTAATTAATGGAACTATTGACTGTCTTGAATTGTTCCTGAAAAGTCAAATTATGTTCAAAATCCCCAATTTCAATTCCCGTTCTCATTATCCCTTTTTCATTCCGCTTTGCATCACCAATTATATCCACAATAAACCGATGCTAAGAATGATGCATATTGCTAATGAGTATTCAGCCACCTCTTATTAAAAACTATTAAATATTATGTAATAACTTTTTATTGTTATAATATATTGTTTATTGCAACTGTACTTTGGGCCACGGCCCATTCTGTATACAAAATAAATATTATGCATACCCATTTAGTACTGGTAACATTAATTAGATTTATGTGCTTTGGAACGCTAATTGTTCAACTATAATCAGAGTTCGTCTATACTTTTTTTTTCAATTCAACCACTGATTAATATATATATGGACATGTACATTATTAAACAATGTTATAATATACATAGTAAATTATAATAAAAATTTATCAAATACATTTTAACTATAATCATAAAAGTAATTTACAGTTGTTATATAATTTTGAGTGAAACTAAATGAACAATAAAAGGAATATCTATTAATATTGTATCATGAATAGTTCCATTGAAAACTGAGGAGCATTTTTTTTAAAATAATATACAAAAAAAAGTGAACAATAAAATTAATTAAAATAAGTCATTATTATTATATATTAAATATTTTTAGAAAATAATATTGAATTCATTTTATTTATTATTTATTACTCATATCAATGTTATTTAATGTAAATGTTATATTATGACTTACTTTTTTCTTTGCCTGGTGTAGATAACCAAACCCAAAGAGCAGAACGAGATTCATCAGAAAAAAGTTTTGGAAATCTATATTCTAGTATTGATTCTAAAAGGTGATTTGCTCGATTTGAAGAAATATTTTGTGGACTAAAAAGGATATAAAACAATTAAATAACATAGTAAAGAGAGCACAAAATTATAAATAAACGCTTTACTCGAGTGCAATAATTTCATCGTTGCTTCGCCGAATAAGTTGAATATGATTATTATATCGAGATAAATTTTCAGCTACATTTAAATCAGAATATTCTTTAACAGTAAATACTACCAACTTTTTGGCAAAACTTGGCATCCGTGGGATTGCTAATGGTGTTAAATCATCAAATGTAGCATCTAATACCTAAATATACATAAATAGATAAAATTTTCATTTTAAATACCTCAATGATTTATACTTACTACTGAAGAAACATCAGGATACTTTTTAGCTAAATAGGAGGAAGCAAAACCACCAATACTCCAACCATATAAAATAATATTTTGAGGAGTAAACCCTAATTTTTTTATTGCAAATTCCATAACAGTTTCTGCAGCATTTTTTTCTTGTTGTATGTATGGTACACCCTATATCAGTAAGATAAATAAAATAAACGACCAACAGATAAAGTATTTAAACATACATGCAGAAACGGATTTACACAATTACCACCCCTGGGCAAATTTTATTTTACTGCTTCATTAAACTTATCAATGAGAAAACGTATTTTAAAGTAATTATTTACCATGACTAAAACAAAAACAAATCTTCAAGACTGATACTAAACAATAATTATTGGTTATGTTTAGAAACTGTTCTGATGAAAAAAATAGTATACCATTATACTAATAATCGTACAGTCTAACGACCCACAACGACGAATTATTAATTATTTTTACTAGTTTCCTAGTTACGGTCAATAATTGACTTGGACGTTATGTATATTAAAAAAAAGAAATGTCAATTATATTAACAAAAATGTATTATCTTTATTTAACTAACATTTTTATCTGCCATTCTTCAGAGCAATCTCGCCCTACAATACCAAATCTAAAAATCCTAGTATTCTCAAAAAAATATTGGCTCAAAATTGCCACTCTAGGCAACTGCCTACTTTGCCTGACGCTAAATCCGCAACTGCATATATGTATATAAGTATGTATATATTATATATTTACAGTACTATAACCAAATCCTGGATGATTCCATCCTAAAACAGAATGTTGAGTTTCAAGAGCTGAACTCATAATTCCTATCTCATAAAATCCAGCATTTCCTTCGGTACAAATAATTAATCTTCCACGATAATCACTATCTAAATTCCTATAACTTAATTTTAGAATTAATATGATGAACTATTAAATATAATTTATAACTGCTTAATATAAATTATAAAAAACCTTTTGTCTATGTACATTGTGTCCACAAAATTCCCATCAATAGTCTTTAATTTATATCGTACACCTCCAAATGAAGTGATTAAAGATCTCCTTCCCCTTTGTAAGCTTTCATCCACTGTAACAGAAATAATATTTAATCACATTTGAAATTATTTAAACTTGCTTTTATTCATCATAAAATTATCTCACTAAAATGGAATAAAATAGAAGTAGAACCCGGGTAAATCAATATTATTCCAAATGTATGAATTGCTATAAATCCAATGAGATGTTTAGGACTACTTAAAATTTTGTACAACAGCTTTATGTTATTGTTAGTTATATTTTGTTGGTACATTTTTCTAAATACAAATCAACAATAGTTATGAAACATATCCTAAAAATTGTAAACTAATTAAGTGCACATACTCTTGACTTTCAGTCCATGAAAAATCTATAGGCCATGCCGAAAAATCAAAATCATATTTGTGTAATTTTTTCTGAAAAAATAATTTATAATTATTTATCTTTAAATATGTAACTACAACAATTATAATATAAAATTAATAACTGTCAATAAAATTTAAAAAAGTCGACCTTTTTTATTACATACTTTATTATCAGCCGAATATACCAACTGAGCGCTTAATAGATCTTGATAAAAAGCTTTGTATATTGGATTTGTAGCTCGTCCATAACTTCTCAATAGGAATGTTGTAACCAAAGTTATACCTAATATTGATCCTCGAAAAAATAGTTTAGTAATAAAGTCTGGACTCAGCAGCCATTTACCATACATGTATAATAAGACAGGTGAAAGATAAGTGGCTACTTGTGAAAAAATGTAGGACTGTAAAAGAAATAATTCAAAATGAATGGCCATTAATGATAATCATCACTTATTTTATAATCAATATCCGTGTATAAATTATAAAAATATACATATACAAATGTTACATGCAGCTATTATGAAAATATTTATAATCTTCAAACAAAATACCATGCTGCAACATTCAAATATTGATTGACATTTTGTTCGAGTTCTGGCTTTCCACATGATTTATTTTTTAGAAATTTGAACAGTTTTAAAATATGTAAATATACAAATATAAGATTATTGAAGGTTTTTATTATTAATAAAACGTTGATTTGTGCGCAAAGATTTAGAAAGTTGGGCAATTTATTTTCCATTTTCAAATAACATAATATTATAAATAAATTTAAAATAATTTACAAATCTTCTTTTTTTCTTAAAATTATAATTAAAAATTGATAACCTTTAACAAACTACAAGAATTAATTTTATACTTCATCATATAAAAACCCACATATTATTTTCATTTTTATTCTTGTACACATTTTAAAATATCATGGTCACAGCCTTATAAGTAAGTTGTGCTTGTGCATACACTAGTAATAGTAATATTATTAGAGTAAAATTATCTAAATAATTTATACATACAGTTGTTAGTATTCTGTCTGCAAATTTTTCTTGCCATAATTTTGGGTAATCCTGAAAAACATTCTTAATTTAAAATAAGTAAAAATTATGTACAAAATGTTTGGACACTAACAGTCAGACAAATTTAATATTTTATATGATACTAAATATTAAATTCATATCTGTTACCCTTATCAATAACAATAAGAGAAAAGAAATTTGAATAATTGCCACAATTATAGACCCTTAAATTTAAATTAACAAATTAAACACAATAATTAAAAATAATGATAGGTACAACTTTAATTAAGGTGCATCACTGTTTTTCATGTTACATTTTATTATATACACTATAGGTATTCATTTTCTTAAATTTCTTGACTTTAAAAAAAAATGTTAGTGATGATATTTTTTAACTCCAGAGTTCAACACAAAATATCAAATGCAAATGTAATGTAGATAAAGTATGGTTGATGAATCATACTTAAATGGAGGGTTGAATTTATTTTAAAGTTTAAATTGTTTTCTTTAATTATACAGATATATTTAAATTCATAGGTACCATAGTATATTATATGGTATTATATATTATATAGGTACATTAGTACATATATTAATATGCCTATTATCTATCTATATGGGTAAAGGACTCATAACTCATGCATAACTGACAAAATGGTTAAAATCTAACCTTTGTTTCATACTACAAATTACAAAATAGGTAATGGGAAACATGGTTTCAATAATAATTTAAGTTTATCCTACTATATTTGCATTTCATTATCTTATCTATAATAGTTATATTAACAACAAAGGTCATTTATTTGTAGAGAAATTATTTAACACAATTAAAAAACATTAAATTCTACGGATGAATTAATAGGAGTGTGTTAGTTTCACTGAAAACATTATAGTAAAACTTTTACTGTAATAATTTTGTCCTTGGGTTTTGATACTTCAATTCTTAATGTTAATTGAGTTATTTATTTTTTTCTTGTGTGTTACAAGACTAGTTTAAAATGGCGGTAAGTTTTTAACAAATTATTTTGCTCATATTTAATATATCTAATTTACATTACATTTTATAAATGTTCTGTATTGGCTTAGCATAAAATAATTTATAAAAATTAATTTGTAGTAATTAAAAATTATCTTTAATTAAGATAATCAATTTATTGTAAATTATACTTTAAGTCACTCTACTTTATTTCAAATAAGAAATTACTAATTTGAGTAATATTGGCACTAAGTTGTTAGATTATCATACCAGTAACTTGTTATAAATATGTGTTTATACATGGGATACAGACATGCAATTTACAAGGTTATACAATTTTCAATAACCTTATTATTGTTATAAAAAATAATATTATTAATTAATTAATACAGGACAAATGTGAATTAATCCAAAATTACATTTTATTTTGAATTATAGTACTCTTTAACTTAGTACTTTTTTATATACATTTGTATGCAATCTCTTAATTATATCATACTCATGATTTAAAAATAAATCAACATTTTTTACTTTAAGAAGATAATGAGACCACTGTTAAAGTATGTATGTATTGTTTAAAATATAATATTATTTAAATAATTTATAAATTATAATCCATGTTTTTCATTAAAATTAATTAATGAATGCAATATTATAAATAAATAATGTGTTGTAAAATATTACGCTATATCATAATAATGATTTTTCCTAAACCCCAACCTTAAGTCTTATACAACAGATTTCAATGTTTCAAACTTGAATTCTCCGCATTTAAGACAGGATTTGGTAATACATTTGTTTATTATAGAACATCTTAAGGTGAAAATAAATTATTATTTCCTAAATCAAATTTCTTGATAAAAGCATAAGTGAAAACTCCAAATAAATATTTTACCCAATACCCAAACATTATATTACATAAGAATTACATAAGAATATAAAAAAATATTTGAAAGTTTAGATTAGCAAATCATATAGACTTATAATGGTTAAATGATAATAAATAATTAAAACATATTAGGATTTCAATGGAACAATGTTATAAAAAAAATTAACTATAAGCCAATTTAAAAAAATATTAAAAAAAAAGAAAACAGATAAGATATATATTGAATTTGGAAACAGTTAAATTCAAGTTCCTTCCTGATATTTAAGTTTTTATAAAATTTTACTTATTACAAACATTATGAATGCAATAAATGTTACCCATATGCATTAATAGCGAGTAACTCAAAAATAATTTATTATTTATAGATTTAACATAAATACTGATAAAGGTAAAACGGATTAAATATTATTAAATATGTTTCTTAATTCATTTTAAGACAGATTGTACGATTCTACATGTAAAATTTAAAGGGGATCATAAAGGTAGTTAGATACCTTAATTAATAATAAATATAATAAGACATGAATAGTAAAAAAATAGGTAGTTTTAGATTTTAATAGGAAATGATATATAATTTTCATGTGTATCAAACGTCTTTTTATTATTACTTTAATTTTTATTTTATTAAATATTGAATTCTTAACTTCATTTATTTAGTATCCATGCATAAATTTATATTTATAAATGTTGGTGCACAGGGTTAGTACACTGGTGTCTTGAAAGACAAGAACCAAGATGGATTGATAGATCCACCTTAACAAGAGCATTAAAATAAATTACTCGTTTAGATGAACAATTGATTGTATATAGAAGTACAAAAAAACATTAAAAAAAAAAAAAAAAATTGTTCATATTTATGCTTACGTCGCTTCTTCGATTGTCAGTGTAAACTTTGAACAATTTTGGTGAAAACAAATAATCAGTAAACAATCTGAATGTATACATTGTGTGCAGCTCCAAAACGAAGTATACAAATAAAATATACCTACAAACTAATAATATTTATAAACAAAAACACGACTAAACACTATAGGTACATGGTGAAAGTTAGTAGAAGTAGAAATAAGAATCAAAAAACGAATAACTTCACACATATAAAACACGTTAGACAAGTTTTTAAATAAAAAAAACTTGTAAAATTCGCCAAGATTTAGTCGATAAAGCCTCGGATAAAGCGGAAGGCAATTTCTAAGTAAATAGACTGATGGAGGTCAAAACTCAAGTAGGTGATAAACTGATAACAAATTTTTTTATCAAATCTTGTATTATCAATTTCCCCATTCTGTAATATGCCCATGGATAATAAATAATTTGTTATCTATATGGATATTGGATATGCCCTTCTTTATTTTAAAAACATGTGTTTTTATCATGAATAAAGACATCTCATTGTTCACATTAATGTAGTTTTTCCTTTTATCTTACTTAATACTTATTATAAATTATAAATCAGTATTACAGTTAATACATTAATACGTTTTAATCCCAGGGGCGGTTCTAGAGACTTGGTTAGGAGCAGAGCCGCGTTTAATGGGGGGCAATTTCCCCGGGGCGGCAAATTTTTAAGGATCAACATAAAATAAAAAATATATTATTATAATTTAATATAGTTATGAATAATTTGGTAAATTTATTGTATATACATAGTACCCTTGTATCCTCCCCGTTTATACGCTACTGACTGTAATTAATAGTGTTGTAAACATAATTTTGAATTGTAATTTTCTTAAGGGCAGCATATTTTAATTTGCCCCGGGGTGGCTTAACGCGGCACTGGTTATGAGGGGCCGAGGGGGCTAAGTCATCATTTTCAGAAAACTATATTACAAAGAAACAACAATTTTTACAATACAAATTCAAGCCGTATATTTTTAGTTTTTGCAAACACATCATTTATACAATCTTTTTGATTAAAAAGATCCATTCCATTATTAATATTCATTATAGGCATAATGCTATTTACCTATCTTCCGATATTCTTGTGCGACGCCAAATTTTATTTTAATTTATTTTTAACAATGAACGATTTTTTTAGAAAAATACAAGCGTGGTAGGGATCATGGGAAAGGGCCCCCTTCCTTGAAGCCACCCCTATTTAGTCCTTTATATTGATGCACATCGCACAGTGTTAACAGTATAAGGCGATACAAATGTTGAAACGTAAAATAATGATGCACATAAAAATATAAAATATACCACAATTAAATATTTTTGCTCTACTTTACCCACGAAATATAAATCTTATTTATACAAAATCATTTTAAAATATATAATACAGCATTATAGCCACATAATATGTAGTCGGTGGGCAGTGGCGTTTTAGGAATTTTTCTTAGGGATTTTTCTAAACACAATTAAATACTGATGACTGTACTATCTAGCTCGACTAGTTATATATTATAAACTGTAAATTATTGGGCAGTAGCTATTATGACGATATAGTCGAGCTAGATAGTACAGTCATCGTGTAAATGCGCTATTAATGCCAATTCATTTATGATGTGTGATCTTTTCACATTTCCTAACTGCCAAGCATACACAGAGACGCACACACAGTAGGCGTTTGTTGAGAAAAAATTTGATATTTTGGACATTTTACTTGTATTTTACATTTTTACCGTGCACGATTTAATAAATCGGCAATGAGCGTGCAAAATATATCAGAGATTGCGTGTGCCAAATATACCACGGACTAAGATTATAGTTCGTGAAATATACATATATTATATTTATATGACAAAAATAACACGATATCAATACTGATAAACTGATAAATGAATATACATCACGATCACGGTTATAAAGAACTTCTTCTGTATAATCGTGAATCGTGATTATACACATTGAACTATATGATATCATATAATTCAATGGATATACATAATTTTAATCCGTGATTTTAACAACTGATATCGGACATTTTTCCACAGAATTGATTGCAATTTCACTTATTCTATATCTGTCACACGGTTTATAGATATTAATATCTATTAACCGTGTATCTGTCATAGAACATATATATTATGTTCTATATCATTATTCTCCGATATATAAAAATAAAAGCGCGAAATTATATTCTAAATAAATGTTATTTCTATGACTACTTTAAGATTCTGATAATCAATGGTTTTACAATGATAATGATGTGTGTGTTTTTTTTCGAAAAGCATCGAAAAAACCATGAAAAAATTATTACTCGTAACCATGTTTTGACAAAATACAATTTTTTAAAATGCTCAAAAACGAAAAACCGCAAATACTTGAAATTTTCACCAAATGTTTATATTGACGTTTTCTATACATGATCAAGTTTTCAAAGTATTATAGACAATTTAAATTTTTGATTTTTCAAAGTTTTTTAATATAAATAGTGTAAATTTATTAATCAGTATAAGTAGTGAAGAGACTATACCTGTAGGCTGTAGGTCCTTGCAAACTATTAATATTTTCATATATGTTTGTAATAAATGCATCAAATAACGCCATAACGGAGTGATTCTTTGTTCTTATTCTAGTTTTGGTGATGATATTTTTTGTTTTTTCAGTAATTTCTTGTAGATAGTAAACCTAAATACATAAGTTGAAACGATTAAAAAAACGATATTGAGCCTACGTATAATATTAATATATATTGAGGACGAGGACCACTTGTTTTTTAAAAGCATAGATCCAGACTTATAGAGGCATCGGATAGATACATCCGTCCCTGGTACTGACATTTGACAAATAGACGGTGCAAATGATTAGGTACAAACAGTATTTGCATATGGTAATGGTAGTCGTTGAACAGACATCAGTAAACCAGTTGGGAGGTATAGTTACACTGGACTGTTTATCGTTGTCAAGGACATTTTTTTTCTGCTGTTTATAAAGATTTTCAACTTGATTGGTTCTTATATTATTTATACACTCCTCTGCTGAAAATGTAATTCAAATTAATATCAATTTAAAGACATTTCATGAATAATATAATAACGGTAGATAGAACGGAACACACCTACACGGATTTACTACCTAGGGCTAGACACTGCATGAGCGACATAAACACGCTGTGATTGATTCATGGTCTAGACCAAAATTAGATCACGATTTTCGGTAATATATTATATTCTATTGTCTATACATCCATGTATTGTAAAAAAAAAAAATAGTAGAATTATTTCCCAAATATATTTATATACCAAACAGGCTTGGGATTATCTTTTATCGATACTTACCCGGCTACCCATTGTCTATTGGTCTATAATATTTTTTGACTTTAGGATACTAAAACGCTTATCTTTTATAAATATTGTAATCATAAAACAAATAAATAATAAATTGATTGTCGTATAAGTTATAAGAACTGTAATATCTATCTGATTAAATAATATAATAAATATAATATATTATACTATATAATAATATGTAAATACAAACATACAATGATTGCCTTTTCAGAAATTTCCCTTCTTGGTTAAATATTTAATGTAGATACGGGATATTTATTATGAATATTTTACACCAGGGTTGTACGGAATTTACACTGAAAAATCGCTAAAGTATCAAATAAAGTAAAATATTAAACAGAAAAAATGTTCTGGAATATTTTTAAACATGGTTGTTTAGTTAACGTTATAGGTAACGTGGATAGAATTCCGTAATGGAAATAAACAGAAAGTATACATACGAGAACGTGGGTAAATAATTTAAAAGAAATAAGATAGCAGTATATATTTTGAGCTCTCTGTGCCTCTGTCCTCGGTTTCACAATTTGGTGGAATGTCGTTAAAAGAGATATAAAGAGACGGGAGGTTTTTATTATAGAGGCCTATTTTTAATTCTTAACATATTTAACACGCAACTTATTACACAAGCTCCCAGATCTATATGCATCATCGCCATCATCTTATGTTTTCTTTATTTTATTTTAATATATAATATAATATATGATTATATGTCTATACATGTATTAGTTAGATATATTACACTATATTAATCATATTTTAATTTTTAATTGAAGCATTTTTATGAAAAATACCAAAATAAAATCATTATATAATAATTATTGAACATTTATTATTTCTGTCATTTTCGGTTGGTCAATATATTATATTATATACAGTATTCTGTATATTAGTTGTTATTTTGTTTAATTGGCAATGTAGACAAATATATTATATTCGTGATATTAATAGTCGATTATGTTATTAAAATAAATATCGATATTAATATTATTATGTTAAATTTTAATACATTGTGTATATCTATCATAATATACTAAGGTACAGGATGAACCATCGAATACTTCAATGGCTTATAGTGACCCATAATCATGCATTTCAAGTTAATGTGCGTAAAAAATTTTGTTAGATTTCATTATTTTAACAAATCAATCGTATGATAAAACATAGTTAAAACTCTGAAGTACAGTGTTGTAAAGCTTTTGTAATAATAACCGGGGTTCGCATTAATTCTTTCTTATATATTTGCATATTATATTTCCGGTCAATTGTATAATTTTTATGTTGTACCTTGTACCTATGTATACAAAAAATAGGTACATTTCATAATGTAGTCAATAAAAATGAGCTGATTGAAACAAGTTATAATTATTTGTATACTTATACCTATAAATTATAATAGTTTTATACAAAACAATTGCTTGTAAACAATTTTTAACATAAATTAATTCACATTGCCATTACCTTAGTGGCTAAGTCCAAACATCCAGTTTAGTTACTAAAATTTAAGTTGTTGTAATTAATATTATGCACTTGCATAATTGTACAGACAATAGACATTAAGTGTTAAATCATTTATACATCATCCACCCATGCAGTCACACCTAAATAATATTCATAATAAACATTTGCGGTCTCTAGCGACTTAATAGCATCTAAGTGGTAATTATAATTTATATAGGGCCACGTGGGGGCAATAATAAAAAATTAGGAAACACCATATCAATGTTGCCTCCCACAAAAATATTTAAATATCCGATAGGTAAGTACTTTTACAAATGTTTTAAACATTTATAATACTATCCATTGTGTACAATATAATATTTTTCACGTTTTGACGATATATTTATAGAAGCGACTATACTTAATTATAGGTAGCGCATGCGATTTTTTAAGATTTTTTATTAATTTCAAAAACAATAACACTATTCATTCTGAAATCGACGTAGGATCTCAGATACATATGTATAAACTATATATATATATATATATATGCATTCTGTATGAATATTGTGAGTTTATTGTTTATATGTCTGTGCGTATAGCGCGTAAGAAGTTATCTCGCTTCATGCAAATTTTAAACAAATTCGTCGCAAACCAAACTTAATCAATTTTAATGCAATTTAAATCAGATAAAAATATAAATTCTTTATGAAACTGTTATTTTTAAAAAAAATAATAACATTCATAGTTAGAATTAAATTTGGCTTAAATGAAGCCACAATGTTTTAAACATTACATATATGTTAGGAATCATTATATGCCCCCGGTCCCGATATAATCATAGATATAGATGTATAATATACATAATATGTACCATTTACATTCTATATGGATATAAAACATTTACCATAGTGGCATAATACCATAGAACATAATATATCACGTATTTACTATATATTATATGTACGGACTATACACAAACGACATTATAATATCGTATACACTCATATTGTTAAATGGGTTAAGAATTGAGTTAAATCTTTAACTGGCAAATTGTGTGATCATATTATGCATACAATATCATACTATATACATTATTCGTTCAAACAGCGGATGGGTGTGAGAGTTCAGGTTTCTTTTTTTTTTTTTTTGACCGCTAATAAAAGTTAATCGAATATCCATCCGGCCCTATTTCGTTCGACTTCACATAACATGGTACGAATTCATGTCTTGCTTCCCACTCCCATCCCCGTGGATCCAATATTAATATAATATATGTTATATTATGTACCCATACCCGTTGTGTACGCGTCCAATATAAATTACATCGTTTCACTGCACTACCGAAGGGAAAATGAGAGCCTGCTACGTGCAGCTGTTGGCTTGCACAACGGGTGCATTGAATCCAAATGATCGCGTGGTATATATACACATACATATCATACTTATACACACGTTCGGCAGCGGTGTATACACGTATAAATCCTTACATTGTTCTGTTTTATAATTTTTTCCCCTCGCGACGAGGCATCGTTTGAAGTACATAAATGCACAGCGAATGAGCCAGGAGTTCAGGACCAAAAAAAAAAAAACATTAATTACTTTTTTCTTTCAATACATTTTTTTATTTTGCCTAGCCTTTTATATAAACTTGTTCGGTGAACGATAAGTATCCGAGTATTCAGATTCTGAATTTGATGACGGTATAATATACTATTCCTGCAGATATATAATCGGGGCATTAGTGTTTCTTCAGCACTTCCGTAGGTTTTGTTTTTCGCATTTTGTTGTAAAATTTCGATATAGTACATTTCCAGGTATGAGAGGATTGGGGGGTTGACACTTAATGAACCTCGCACTTATCTATGTACACACCACATAGACGTATAGTTACATCAATATACCAAATAACCATACCTCGGATCTCCATTTTATACCTGGCAGGTTGATATAATTATTAGACAATATACAATTACAAGTTTTGATCATGGTTATTGCCAATATTGCTATATAGATTATAAGAGTGTAGGACTCGGGACCGGTCGCACAAAAGCAGTATATTTTATCTATAAAGAAAAAAAAACAAAAATTATGCACATTCGTATACTACTTTATATTGCTTTTGATAAAACATTCAAATTTGTGTTTTATGGTCTGAATATTTTATGCAAAGCAAAAAATGTATTGTTTTACTCAATGTTGAAAGTTCAGAAAATTTGTCCTTTAGATAATGAAAAACCCAGAAAAAAGACTATCCAGCACAAATCTGTCAGCCGCAGTATAGCCGCTTAATCACAAAAATATTTTTAAAAAATTCATGTTTTCAGTGACATTTCCAAACATTCATTTATTATTAACGCTAACCGTTGAACCGCATTATGAACCGTGAACGAGACTAGCTGTTCCGGCTCATATCACTATGATGACACATGTGCATCCGTTGTACATTTATAGCTTTTAGGTATAAACGCCACCGCACACGACGTCGGGCATATAGGTACACATAATTATGCAATGCGGACGGATTTATTTACTGGGCTTCCTAAAATCCTGATAGTTTTTATCGTTTTCATTGGAAATTAGGATTATGGGGATTGTAGTCATGATCTTCCGTCTGTCTTTCACATGGGGAAACATATGGGAATTTAGACGTTTTCTATTTCCAATCAATTAATCAAATTATGAGATCAATTAATGCGATAAGAATTTTAAAAACTGATTTGAATTCGCCGTAAAGTCTTCTTTAGATTGACATTTTCATATTTTTTAAATTTTGTACTTAACGTAACCAAAGATCAACTTTTTGTTGATTTTTATGTTTCCAATTTGTGAATATCTGTGATATTTTGGGGGACAAAATCGAAAAAAATGAGAAACTTGATCTAAATTAGACTCAACGACGAACTGAAATCAGTTTTCAAAATTTGTATCGCCTTAATCGAACGATCGGTAATTCGGTATATGGAAATGGAAAACGTTTAAATTCCAATGTTACGCGTGTAGATAGACAGAGACAGAAATACAATTATGGCTTTAGCAATATCAAATATTAATGAAATATTTATATACATTGGCGGTAAAGAACTATAGCGTACCAGAACATCATATATTTATTAATACCATGCATCCCGCTACCGAACCTTAATCGCCCTTTAATGTAATGTCAAATATAACATTTCTCTTGGATCATACAGAATTGATCAAACATGAAACACGTCAGGGGAGATGGCTAAACATTATGAAGTCCTAAGCACCTAAACCTCTATAAAATATCTCCTACTCGGGTATAATAACGTAAGTCATCCGTGACCAAAAGTCTAAAACGCACAAATGTCGAATATTTTCATAAATATTGTAATCGTTAAAATATTTTCGTTGACGAGTGTTTTGAATGTTTTGACGCGTGAGATATCCTCTCATTAGTATACTAATAATGGTGAAATAAAAGTATAATATTGTCTAAACACTATATAATCTAATCAAACACGACATGGAGAGACGGAAAAAAGAGAACAAGAGAATTAGAGAATAATTGTAGTGTAAGACGTGAGTACACACCGGCCGCCGCGTTCTAGTTTCTCCTTCCGTCGTAGAATCGCGCGCGCTATCACCGCGGCGACCGCGCTACGGAGGCGGCACCGGTGGCACATCGCGATACTACACTTTATTATTATAGATCGCCAGAACGAGAAACGGTCCCGCGTTTTATTATATATCGCCAAAAACGTCTTCCCCGCCGCGCCGCCGCACACTATAGACTCTTCCGACCACCACGCCGCGCGTATGATAATAATAATAATAATAATAATAATAATAACACGATCATTCCACGGCTCACTCCTCGGTCCGCAGTCGACACTTTGTCAGTGAGTCCGTCACTCGTTTGTGATTCGATCGACCTAAACGTAATAATTCGCGTGCCCGTGTCCCGTTGCCCCGCGTCTCCGATCTCACACGGCACACACCCGCTGCACGTGACCACCCTCGTCCAACATATTATTAACTATACGACGTACGGACGTACACGAGTCTCTCCGGCAATTCACCCCGCATGACGTTTGCCCTGGTCGCGATCGCCCTGTGTAGTATCCTTTACGGTGCTCTCTGTCGTTTGCCGGCGCAATACCACTACTGCTGCTCCTATAATCAAAGCGCGCGGCAAAACGGTCGTTTTGAATAGTTCATTGCATCGATCACATATAGTACGTGCACCGCGGTTCACGACGAATCCATCGGAATAAAATACAGGTAAAATCTGGCTGCCCCCGGAGTTGATACTAATAACATTACAAATTACAATAATATATTAATGTATCGTATATAATATAATATTATTATTATGTGTCTCGCGTGTGCGTACTTTTAAATACAAAAACTTAATAGTTTTGCGTCCCATCAATAATTTAATCGACACGACGTGCGTGTAATGGATATTATTACGTACTCGTGTTGTACTAATGGAGCGAACACCAAAAGGCCAAATCGGCGGCAAATCGTTGGAGATGCAGTCGTAGCTAATGGATGCAGGCTGCAGCTGCTCTTTGTATAATATAATAATATAATGCACTTATGCCATATAATACCGATTTAGATAATATTCTTATTATTGATTATTCAGATAAACGCGTATACGATAATTTTTGATCCGCTGTTTATATTTAAAATAACAAAGCGTATCTTGTGCAACTATGTAAGACGATAAGAAATTATTACTTGTACAGATGCTATTTTTGAATGTTTACTTTAAAATAGGTACACGTAACATGTTACACATATTTTATAAATGGTTATTATTTATTAACTACTACGTTTTAAATTGTTAACGTTTGTACGCAGCTGATTTTAAGAAATAAATCTCGACGAAGACAAACTGCGGTGCTCTACATAATATGATGGACATACCTCTATAATTACCTATTCGTTTATTTTTATTTGCGCGAAGATTCAGTTTTATTTACCCTAGTCTTCATAAAACCCGATTAAATAAAACCTGATAATCACTACCGTTTGTTGTCATTAACGTAGTTTTTTACTAGTAAAACCGACGACTTTATCGATTGAGGTCAGACTGCTATTATAATAATAACAAAACGAGTGTGATATTTTTTCTTACAACTTTCTGGCCTGCGGAGTACGGATGTATGCTTGTGTGCCGAGTGTGTGTTGATATTAATATGTTTTATTTTTGACCGCCTACTCTGTTTGTATCGTTTGTCATTTTTGTTACCGTATTATAACATTTCAGGGTCTTTGAGCGGAATTAGTTTTGGCCCATTGTGTTGTGTGTGGGATGCGCACAACATCAAATTGTAAGACGTCATATATATATATCGCTCATAAAGATGTGATCTTTCCATTTAACAACAATATATTAACTGATGTCGCATCATTCGTTATTATTACGAAAATACGCACTGCGCAAATTGTCGTGTTAGTGTATTAACGATTGGCTCGACATGACTGACACTCAATTTTTGTAAATAATTTTTTCTGATTGTTAAATCAATTTTTGGTTTTATTAAGTGACTCTGGAAAGAGTTATGATCACGCTAGGGATTCAATGTAAATCTGTTTTTTCGGGAGTGCGCTTGGAAAGTTCAGTGCAGTCTTAGAAATCCTATAGGGATTTGGAAGTTAAAGCTCTAAGTCCAAACCGTAGTTTAGAATACCTACTGGAAATTGTTGTAGAAAAATATCGCACTATAAAAATCAATTAAGTTACGAATCACAATTATTACCTAATGCGTTTACTGATGGGTAGAACAAGAATTACCTGGCTCATTTTCTTGGACGAGTGAATTTACGTGTTTTTTTTTTAATTACGTTTAAAAATTCATTGAGGAAAACGATGTCTGATGTATTATCATAATGTGTAATGTATGAAGACTATGAAGCCTGCCAAATTAATTAGATTTGGACGCAAGTGTAGGGAGTTATATTTTCATAATACAGACTTTTTTGTTATAATTGGCTTATCTTTCTTGTATGTTTGTCAACAGTATTACCAGATATTTTGAAGGTACCTTTTTAATTAACACTGAACATTAGATACTGATAAGATTAGATACTAATCTTATTGATTTTCGTTAAAGATATAAATGCTTATTAGTGTTTGCTGTTTAATGTTATGTAATAGGTAAATTATTATACTATTATTATAAAATATATTTATTTTAAATAATCATATTAATAATCAAAATAAAATCGTATTTACAGATTAGATTAGATCTATCATCTAAACATTCTAAACAAGCCCTTACTATTTGTTATACATTATTGAGTAAAGAAATATTATTATTATTTTTAATTTTAAATTTGTTTTTGTACAGTAGTGATGTAAACTCAATAATAATGAACATTTTACATCAAAAGCACTTATTCATCACTCAACCTTTTCATCAATAATATTAGTTATTACCTGCCTACTTTAAGAATAAAAAATATCCTAATCAATATAGATTATGAGTTATGGTCTGTCTCTAATAAAAAATAATTACATGAGTAGATACATGACACCCAAATATAAAAAACCTAAGAAATTATACATAGTTACTCATTTTCAATAACATGCAAAAAATTACATTTTATTTGAATAAAACCTATGTTATTTGTTTATATTAGTGTTATAAAATCTATTTTGCATTAAGTATACTCATAAATATATAAATTATTGTATTGTTTATGTATAATAATTGATTAATAAAAATAATTAATACAGATACTACTAAGTATATAAAATCCTTGATAAAATGACTGAGTATTAATAAAGCTAAATAAATAAAGTTAAATAAATGTTTAGTTCCTATTTAAATTTTTTAGATTGCCTTTGAAATAATTAGTTAATATTAATCTATTAAATTTTTAAATAGATAATCTATTATAGAACTTGATTTATCTTGATAATTAATTGAACTAATACTAAATAGTTAAGCTTAATATTTATATTTTAACAAAATTTAAAATACACAATTTTTGTTAAATGCACTTAATTGTATGGAATCTCAAGGGTTCTATATAGGTACTTAATAAAAAAATCTAAAGTATTTGTTTTCATAGTTATTTTGTGTTATCTATACAAATGTTAACTAAAATATTGTTGTTTATTTTTAGTGTTTCCACGATGGACTTGGAATTTGACTATCCCACAACATTAATTGAAGATATTACGTTACCGTCATTGTTGTTGACTAGTTTTAGTACATCAACAACAAGCTCAGTAGATTTTACATCATCAGAATCAGAGTCTGAAACTACTCGAGTTCTACCCATTGTAAAACAAAATCCAGAGAAATATGTTCATAAAGGTCCAATAAAATCATATTCTTTAGCTGATTTAACGACAATCAAATCTTTTAAACCACTTCTACGTGAAGATTCAGCTATTTATTCTACAGAAACATTAACAAGTGCCATGACTTCTAGAACAGAATCAGGAATTCATCACTCTAGTAGCTGCTTGAATGTAGCTGGTAAAAAT
Organism: Chaitophorus viminalis; assembly: GCA_025469195.1. NCBI lineage: Eukaryota > Metazoa > Arthropoda > Insecta > Hemiptera > Aphididae > Chaitophorus > Chaitophorus viminalis. The sequence goes on from JAIPRK010001168.1 coordinate 74,154, forward strand.
AAAAAAAAATATGCACATGTTGAAAGTAAAGTTAAACAATACATAAAAGATATTAAGGATAATGAAGCCAAAAGTAAAGCAACAAGATACAGTTTACAACCTTCAGTAAAAAAACAACAAGTTGATAAATATGTTGATGAAATGATTAAAAGGGAGGGTGAAGAAATTATGAATTTAAAAAATAATTTGAAAAAATTGGAAGTTCAATTATTAGAAAAAAATAAACTTATAGAACAACTTCAATATAATTATAAATTAATGGAAAATAAATATAACTCTGCTACAAATATTATTCTAAAAATGGCAAAACCTAGTAGAGATGTTTTAAAATTCACTGAAAATGAATTAATTGAGCAATTATCACCAGGGCATAGTATACCACCTCCTAAAGAAGTTTGGGGACATGGTTTTAAATTGAAATCTTCCAATACTTTATCAGCAATAAGAAAAGAGAATTCTAAGCTAGAGAAAGAAAATGGTCTTAAGGTTAGAAAAGTTAAATCAGGAGGTGATTTAATAAATTATTCCAATATTGATGCTTACAAAACCTTAAGAGATTCACGATCTGCCATCCAAAAGGTGAGTTATAAATGTGAGATAATTCTTGAAGTCTAAATGAATATAACAAAGTGAATGTATTTAAAACACTTAAAATACAAATTTAATTTATTTATTATCTTTTTGTATATTGAAATGTTACATAATGATTAAATAGAAAATGTATAGTTTGAATATAAGTATATGATACTAAATAATATATTTAAGTATTAATTTTCAATAAATTTGTTAACAAAATGTATTAATTAATTTTGAAAAAGTGATTTTTTTATTCATCAGAAAATTATGTACTGTGAAAGCTGTCTAGCAATAGAACATAATATTATACTACCCTAGGTAATATAGAAATTGCTCTTAGATTAAAATAATATTTAGTCTCATGTGATCCAGTCTTTAATTGTTTTCACTTAGTTTCTACACTATATAATTCACTTTATAGTTAATGATATATTTTTATTAATTTATTTACTTATATTGATCTGAGTACAAGCAATTAATAACATGTATTTAGTATTTATTACTATTGAATGTAGTAGTTTTGTCTAAAAAGGAATAGATTTGATTTAATAGTTATATTATGTTGGAGTAATAGGTCTAATAAAAGATTCAGCAAGCTATATTTATTTTAAGACTATGATATTAATGTTTGTAATATCCATATCATACAATTAATTCAAATATAAATTATTGGCTCATAAATGATAAAATAAACCATAAAATCTGGTTAAACTGTTGAATTTTACTTAGTTCTTTTCTAAGTATCTCTTTTGAACAAGCATTTAAGTTCTATAAACTCATTTTACTAGAAATAGATGCAGAAATAAATATTTAAATATGTTTTAAAAATATTAAAAATACTTTTTCTTATGTACTAACATATTTAACATAAGTTGCTATTAGCAAAAATAAATTTAGTATAGATTGAATTAATCTATATAATATTAAAAAATGTCGAAATGGACCTTACAACTTGAATCATATCTATTGTTATTTTACTATGATTTATATTTTACAACTCCTATGATGAAGTTCAAGTTATGTCATTGATAACAAAATTAACGTTTTTACTTCAAATGCCAATCTGGCAAAATACTGTTTGTCTGAGTATAAATATTAAAAACAATAGTGTAGAAGCTATAAAAAGCATTAAGATTTGAATGATTGAATAATTAGACCATAAAGATTTTACAATAATCTCTATTTTAGTGTTTAATATGTTTGTGGCTGCAGTATCCAGCATGGTGAATATTTTACCAGCATGTAGAATATTGATAAATATTTTAATTTTTCGAACTGATAACTTTTATATTTTTGTAAATTACGTTTAATTATCTCTAAAAACAATTAATTATTAAAGTAGGTACTTCAACGATCTTGTTTTACCTACAGTCTATACATTTTATAAATAAGTTAAATTATCAAGTATTCTTACTTGTCTTACCTGTACACATTTTTAATCTTGTAGAAATACTTGTAACCTAATACATTTGGCTGTATGTTAATTTGGCAGCGTTCCTGTAGTCTTCTTGTCTACTGACTTCTATACAGAATGTGTTTATTTTTATACACTAAAGAAAACTTTCGAAATGCTTCGTGATGTATGTAAAAATATTCTAAGAATATACAATAAAAACAATTCAAGCTAAATTAGTATACATTCTGCATCTGTTAAAACTTCCTCAAAACAATTAATTTTTAAATAAATTATTCAATTGAAGATAAATAAAACGTTCCTTTTTTATCTCAATTTTACTAAGATCCCGAAACTATTTCTATTAGTGACAAAAAAATTATTATTATTATTAGGCTTATTTGCCAAAATACGTAAACCTCATAAAAGGGTAGGTACGTAGCATGTTAAGTGTTAGCATGTCAAGTCTATAATCTATATATAAATTGCGTCACCCTATATAAGATTGCCGGACCAACAATAAAATAAAATACAAAATCGTTTTTACTTCGATTATTTGCCATTTAACAATAGACGTCGAGATTGTAACCCAAGCTATCGTGCGCCACTGGGCCTTTTCAAAATAATAGAAACAACACGTGTTTGTCATATTGTACAATGTTCGTGTTCTTGGAGCCACCATCTGGAGCTGTACCTATAGAACGGAAACGGATGATGTCTACATCCCCTTAGTTCCCCTTGTTTCGCATGAATAAAATCTCATATGAAATCTAGCTATTTTTGTTGATACATAATGTATATATATTATATATGTGTATATTAAAATACAGGGGCGACAAACATATTAATAAACGGATGTGCTGCATTTCGCTTTTAGCTTCATTGTAGCCTACGTTTTATATACTTATGAAAATTCACAACTTTTAGTGACAGATATTTATACGTATTTTAAAATAAAATACCTACTGTTACCTATTTACTAATTTCCAAATTTCGGGTGCTGCCGCTCCAAAGAACTAAAAAAAATTCTGGTAAGATCCTGGTTCCAAGGGAATTGAATTATTGAATCCTCTTTGTTGTGTTAGTCGTATTTATTTGTATATATTGTAAGACAATGATGAAACTTCGCATTTCAAAAAAATAACCTGAATAAAAGTAGTTTGTAACGTATTGACCAAATACCATAAAAAAAACTTTAAAAAACTCAGAAAAATATTTATTATCCGTATTGAAAGCCTAAAGTAGTAAATCAAGTTTTAGGACATAAAATTTTGTACCTGTTTTGTCGAAATTGTTTTAATCGTTTTAACCATTTTTAACCGTCAATAAAAACAGCTTTGGTTCATCTCAATATTTAAAAACTTGACTTTGACTTATTCAAATTTTCATCAATAATCAAAAAAACTAATGATAAGTCTTGCATAATATTTGAATTTTCGAAACTAAGGACCCACAATTGATAATATAATTAAAATAAACATAATTACGTTTGTTAGACTTAGTTTATATTATTTCCTGATAGTGGAAAGTTAGATCACAAGCTAAACAACTATTGTGATGTTGCAAATTCAAAGGTGTTAATTCATTTTTTTCTTTTAAAAATTCAAACTTCTTGTTCATTATTTATTACAGTAGAACGCCGATTATCTTCTCGTCAATTATTTCGCACTACAAAATTCTTGTAAATACATTATATATTATTTTTTTTCGTCTTCTACTATTTAGGGTTGGCATCTTTTGTCCTAAACTTCCACTTATCTCGATTTTACACTTCCCCTGACCCCTACGTTCACACCAACAGCTCTCATATCATTCTCAATCGTATCCAGCTATCTATTTTTTGGCGTTCTTCTTCCTCTTTTCGCTTCAACGTTCATTTTCATAACCGCTCTTACAGATTTTGTCTCCTCTCGCCTCATTACATACCCAAATCATCTCAATTCTCAGTCTTATTTTCTCTTATCTTGTCCACTATCGGCGCTACACTATACACTACACTAATACTATCTCTCACATATTCGTTCTTTATTCTATCTTCTCTCATCACTCTACTCAGCCATTTAAGCATTCTCATTTCCGCAATACTCATACTCTGTTCTATTCTCCTGTCAACTGCCCAACATTCCAAACCATGTATCATAGTTGGTCTCTCTTCATTCCTGTAAAATTTATCTTTCAGCCTCACTGGAATTTTCTTATCATATAATATTTAAAACGCTATAATATCACATATATATATATTACATAATACATTATACGTTACATTTTTAATTTCTAAATTTTAATTAACACTACATAAATTCCTACTTTTAATAATATATTTCATATTATAGGTACATTATATGCACAGTAAATTAGTTTTTAATTTTATATCGTTATTTGATTATCCGCACTTTCCTCCGTCCCAATAAGTGCGGATTATTGATGCTAAACTGTATTCTTCTTGCGTTTCTGAATTTTGAGATAATAAGTATGCTATATATATTGTAAAATATTTTCTTACATTTTTAAGAACGTTTTTTGGGTTTCTGTTGTAGTGTTATCTTTACTTTTAACAATAAATAATGTTAAAAAAAAATCCATCAAAAAATATTATTGTACAATATAATTTTTTGATTATACTATTTTAATTTTTTTTTTTATTTATTAAGAAATTAGAATAAATATTTTCATAACAATTTAGTTTTTAATTATATTATATAAAATTGAATAATGGTGTTTGTCAGACATAAACATTAAAAAATCAGTATACTAGGATACTATGTAACTGACCAATGACTAACATTATACATTTATACTTATATTAAATATTACATTTTCTGATTAAAATATTTAGGTTGTTTATAATGTAACTTATTTATAGTTAATATGAATAATAATTAATATGTAAATTCTTAAATTTACTGTAGCTAATAATTAATTAAGTACTCATGTACAAATATAATAATAGAATAAATGGTTTATAAATCAAACGCATAGAATTTTCTATTGTATTATAAATCAATTGATTATTCAAAAGTCCAATAAAAATCTATTTTTATATATGATATTAATTTTATTTTTCAAAATTAATCAGATCCTAACTTAATACAATTAAATTAATTTTCTAAATTTGTGATTTAGGTGAAGTTGTGGCAAGAATCATTAGCAAGCACTGATGTTTCTGAAATGGATACAGACCAAGAAGTAGAATTTCAATCACCGCATTCATGTTCTATATCATCTAATGATTTATCTTTAAGCTCATTAGAAATATCTCCATTGTTAAGTCACAAATATCCCAATAAACATGAATGTCGTAGTGATTCTTCTGGTTGTGGTATGTCTTCCACTAGAGTATCCAAAGAAAATACATTAGTGAGCGGTATTAATATGCCAGTTGATAATAAACTATCGTGTTCTCCCGGTGATATGACCAAATTATACACCTCAACACCCATAAAGAATGTTGGGTACAATTTATGTTCAACTAGAAGTAGGGATACAATAATATCAAACCAGCAAAATGATGAGCCACAAAAACGGCGTTCATCAAAAAAATGCAGAAGAACGGTAATTTATTATTATTTAGATTACATTAGATTATTTAAATGCTTCACAGGGACCATGTATTTTTAATTATATTTTCAATAATTTATACTTAGTAAAATATGATTGCAGAAGTCTAAAACCGAAGAATGTCATAACACAAATGAAGCTGATGAATTTATGAGCCAATTCAAGCATTGTATTGGTGTCATAAATGGAGTAGTCACAAAAATGGAAGAAAGTTTTATGTCTCAGAGATAATTGTTTATTTATTTATCTTAAATTGAAATGTATATTTAGGCTTTATTATTTTGTGTATGTAAGTTGTCTAATAAATCATTGAGTATATTAATAATAGTAACATCAATCTATACCTATATATTTTTATACTGAATGATTAGGTACTTTATTACCTTAGTTGTCCATTTGTTATGATTTTTTTTTTTATATAAATGTTATATTTATGAGAGTGGTTAGTCTAAATTTATTTTTAATCAAATATGAACAATTTATTATTTAAAAACCTTTTTATGATTTATCAAAAATATTGTGGTTACCTAATTAAAACGTTTGTTAGATTGCCATATTATTTTTTTTCTAATCAAATTCTAATATATATACATATACTATTTAATTAAATTGTGTTCTATGAATTACTTTTCAATGTTTATTTAAAAAATAATGTCAAATGGTTCAAAAACTATAAGAAATTGTCATGGATTCTCAAAATGTCCTACAATAAAATATATATATATATACATTTTTTTTTCATCCTACTGAACCATCATGACTAATTCATTTAAGTTCTCACTAGAATATTGGACCTATATATGTCAATATAAATTATTATAATAATAATGTAACAATTTTATAACTTTATATTAATCTATTTTGTCAATGAATTAATGAATTAACATTATACCTGTGTATATTTACACTTTTTTTAAAAGTGAAACTAATTATTTAAAATAAGGGTATAGAATGATATATTGTATTACTTAAATGTTATTATTTATAACCAAATTAATTCATTTTTGTTTAATGTTGAAATTACATTTTAATTTTAGAATTTTAGCTTGTATACTAAGAACAAAATATTTGTCCCAATTAATCTAATCATTATGTTTACTTTTTTTTACATTTTAAGTGTTAAACCTTTAATTTAATTTTTCTTTGTTAAGATCTTGTTTACTTTCTAACACAATTTATTTACTAATGTATGATAAATTATACATTCTTAAATAATTTAGACTAATGAAACCATTGTAATGTAAGTGCCATATTAGTATCTGTCTAGGTGTGTTTAATTATGTCAACGACAAGACTGAATCAATATAAATAAATACTAATTTATTGTTTATTATTACTGTTTTTTTTTTTTTTTTATGACTCAAGTACCTATATTGTCGAATGGCTACAGGATACAATTATTCATATCCTATTAAAGAGCTGTTGGCTGTTGGAATATAATATTTAAAAAATGTTTAGTATTTTTGATGAATATCGTATGAGAGTAGAATCAGAAATTGTTTACCAATTAGTAATTATAGCCTTGATATCTGTGTAGATGGCGGTATTAGAAGGTATTAACCAGACTACACGACTCTAGGAGCATTTTCCATTCTTACACACATGTTTAACTCCCAATAGTTCCTACTATCTAAAAAAATCTGCAAACCAAAAAATCCACATGGAGGACTAATGTATAATGGCTATGTTGCCGGGCCTTCTTAAAAAATAAAAATAGGTAAATCTATAAAGGATTGGTGATATTTTTCAGCCTAGAAGGTGTATTGTATTAATAAAATAATTTTTGTTTTATAAAACAATTGTGATTTTACATTAAAAAGAAGTTGAAGATATAGAAAAGAGTAGGTACGAATACTGACTGATCTATCTGAAAATTTTCCGATATGCCAAAATCATTCCCTGCCCGGTATTATATTGTTTACTACACGAACCGGTTATTTGCCGGTATCGCACGTACACAACTAATGATATTCATTTGTATAATTGTATATAATATAAATATTAAATATCTAGTCATAATGTTGTTCGCACAGTTCGTAAGCATGAAAAGCAAACGAATCATCTGAACACGCGTATACATCGTAATTCGCTTGTTTGCTACAACAACGACGTAACACAAAAAAACATGATTTTACATAAATCGAATTTGAAAATATAATTTACATCAAGATGATGATAACTGATGTTCAATGTTTGTATTGTTCTAGAAACTTAATTTAATGGAAGACGAGTGTTGTAACACACTATATACTCATGCATCCAATCCTCAACTACAACAGTATTATCATTATACAATTAGGAGTTGGCTCAAATTTTCAAACTTGTGACACTATATAGTAGGTATACCTATTGATGCAAGATGCAAAGAGTGATTTGTAGTTGTGAGTTATTTCGTAATATGTCGTAATAAGTCATAACCGTAATTTCATCAATTAAGTCATAAGTGAAAATAATACACTTTTACAAACATAATATACACACATAAATAAAAAAAATATTTTATTCTTATTCTTGGAGCAGTTGGAGCAACAACGTATTAACAAAAATTGTGTCGTTCCTCTAGAAAAGCACGTAGATAACCACCAATGATAATGTAATAACGTCACAAATGCCACATAGCGACCAATTTTGTATGTTCACTTATGTCGTTCTTACAGTACAGAAAATAACACCACTAAAATTGTCAAATCGCCGCCACTGACTGAGTGTATAGAAATCATAGACAAAACGTAGTGACATGATATTTTGTGTGTATGAATTATAGAACCTATAATATGGCTGTATTATGTGAACAGTGTCACAGTGAGCATGGAGATAGTGCATGTTATTTTTATGATATTTTGATCGTACGTACACGTGTATAATACAATACATAATACGTGCTACGGACTATGTGTGTTTTTTTAATATAAGATCGTCGTGCCGGAGAACAGTAGTAATAAAATTGTGCCGTGTTTGCATTCGAAAACCATATATGATTCACCTTCGATTATTATTAATAGGCACTTGAAATAATAAATAAATTAGACGACTGCACGCGCGCTCGCGAATGCAGTTTACTACACGATCAATTATTATGGAATACTTGATAAACGAGCGACCGCCGACACACGTTTTTACAGTATTAATGTGCATATTGTACACGTTATTATTACACGCGCCGGGGACGAGAGAGATACGGTTTATGGTTTATCTCGAAAATATTACAATTATTTAGATAAGTTGGTAAACATAGGAAACATATTGTTTCGGTCGCACTGTCGCAGCCCACCGATACAAAGGTGATTGGTATGAGTAATCACGCATAGGCACGCGTATATTATACACTAATATTGTAGGCTATACCTACAATCTACATGCACAACTGTACAATAGTATTGAACGACCGTCCCTAGTGGTGGTTTGATAATTTTATTTGACCGGGGCAAGTCTAAAATATTCCACCGATCCACCCTTGTAATAATTTAATATTTTACCGAAAAAAAATCAATTTGGTCGAGTTATTACTTATTAGTGCTATAAATATATAATTATTTACTCATATTTAGAAGGCGGATTTTTAAGTTTTCACATATTATTTTATTTATTGGCTTTATGCAGGGCAACGAGGATGAAAAATATGAACAATTCATCCATTATTACAGAGTTTGTAGAAAAAAAATAATTTTGTGTATTAGGTACAGCATATCTTGGAGATTGGAGAATACTCTGTCCATTTTTAATATTTTAGAACATATTGTACCTATGATATTTATATTGGCTATAAAAATAAACTAAACCCATAATTTTGACCGAGACTATAAAGGTCTTTGACATGTATAAGCCGCCTCTGCGATCGTTCAACATATATATATATATATATATATATATATATATACTATATAGTCCTAGAAAAGCAAATTATTTACAATATTGTTTATTGCCAATGTACACAATCTATATTATACTATATAGGTATAGGTAATGCGATATTGGAGATTAAAATAATATCGTATTGACACGAATAAAAAAGCACAAAGTTCTTTGGCTAACGTGCCAAATATTTAATCAGCACCTACAGTCAGAGCCATACGAGTTGTTCTATATTACTGCCATGTGTGTGTATGTGTGTGTGTGTGTGTGTGTGTGTGTGTGTGTGTGTGTATGCATGGATACACAATTGCCACACTGAAAGAATTTTCTTCGTGCAGCAGCAGCACGATCGAGAATTACAAGACGTGTCGGTCTGCCCAAGCTAAAAAAAATGTTAAAGATGTCCATACGGTGCGCGTCTCGCCGAAGTGTATTAGTGTCAAATATGCCGCCAGAGGAATGTTCTGAATGCAAATAGTCTGCTGTAGATTCTATATGTGGAAAAGTCAAGAAAAAAAAAGAAAAAGCGAAGCGTATAGTGAAAAGCTACCAGCCAATAATGATTTTTTCTAACATTTGGACCGTAGGTGAACAATGCAGGGAAAATAATAATAATTTTATACTTATACTAAGTGTTTCGAAAAAAGTTTATAAATGTCCACCTGTAATAAGTATTATGATTTACCTACTCGTATATTGAATTTGTATTTTTCTGTTCAATTAACTAGAATACTAGATTATATCATATTATATAATAATATTTGTACGAGTTTAATATAGAAAAACATTGAAAATATTTAAACTTAAAAATGTATAAATTTATGTATTATTGAGTAAAATTTAAAAATATACCGTTTTTTCCGTATTTTTAATAACTGCAGCGAACACATTATTAAGTCATCGCGTGTCGTAGTCCGTAGACTATTAAAAAATCATCATTCAAAGTTCCTTATATATGCTCTTTAATTAAATTCCTATGCATATATTTATGTAAATTTTTGTCAGAATATATAAGGGAACAATATAAATGATGACAATGAACAGCAGCAAAATGCTCTATTGTTCATTCCAAAGGGTAATAAAGGCAAAAATATGATAGATACTACTAAAAGCCGTACTATTACCGTATAGTTCCTCCACTGGGAGGCCTCTACAGTCTATCTAATCCATCCATTATATATTTTATATTTTAATTTATTTTATTTTTTATGTATTGACTTTCATCGATTGTTCTATATTTTGAAACGGATTAAATAAAAAGTTTAAAAAAAAAAGAAAAAACTAACAACCGGATTTTCTGAATCTATCTTTTTTTGAATCTATATGCTGTATATGAGCAATAAGTATTTTAAAATACGGTGCGTTTTAATGGATTGATAACAATCATATTATTGTAAAATTCGTATTATAATATTTGTAATGCGCCGGCTGCGGGTTTTCAATACATTCTATCGACTATCTCCGACCCGTCCGCTGGCTGACGACAGCATACATACACAGTAGCGTACGCAGAATTCGTTTATGGTGAGGGGGGGGGTTACCAAAAGTATAATTACAATTTTTTTGATACAATTCTATTCTTATTTTAAATTTTTTTCTTATCGAGCAGGAACCCCTACCCCTCGTCGGTACGCTATTGTACATACATAGGTACATACAAACTAACAAAATGACGAAATTCCCTTCCAGGGGTCGTGTCAAATGGATCCCCGAATAGGAACTCCACCGGTCTTCCACCATGACTAATGGCTAAACGGGTGGACGGAACCGCAAACAGCAGTAATCATCACAGAAGCTTCACAAAGTTGTCTGTCCATTATTCCAGTGCTGTCATCGTAAAAAAAGAAATTTTTTTTTTATATTTGTTATATAATTATTTGAACTTTTAATTAAATACTTTTTACTAATTACTAATTCAGTTGTACAGCTCTAATACAGCTAAATACTAGTTTAGTTCATTTTTGTGTACCATTATGACGCGTGTTCTTCTTGTACCGCTCTCTTATCTTTCTCAATAACGACCCGCACACACTATCTCCCTTTATTATCGCTTATTATTTCAATATTTTGTCATTATGGCCAGTTCACATAAACCAAAAACCGATACGCCAGTAAAGAAAACTTTGCCCAGAAACGTCAATAAACCTATTACTTTGGATAATATTTGGTCTGTATTATCGGATATTAATGAAAAGGTAAATACTTATGATTCCGACTTTAATAACATTAATATTAAATTATCTAACCTCGAGTCATGTTTAATGAGTTTAAAAATTCTTTGGGTTTGTTCTCTTCTGAACTTTCTAAAGTCAAAAAAGTTAATGAAGAACTATTTTCAGAAATCCATTTATTACATAGTAGAATAACTCAGCTAGAACATTCTCAGTCAAATGTCGATTTATTTAAAGAATCGCATGATAGATTATTAAAAGAAAAAATTTTAATTATTTTCAACGTACCTTATTCTGATATTGAAGTTTCTACAGAAACTGCTAGTCTAGTTAACGAAATTTTTAAGGATCTACCCAATCCTATCTCAGTAACAAATGCTAAACGTTTGGGTAAGCCACGTAACCTCCCACGTCCTATTTTAATCCAATTAAACTCACACTCAGAGGTTCATTCCATACTACGTATCAAGTCTAAACTCCGTAGTAGTAGGTACTCGTTGGAAGGATGTGTCGATTAGTATGGATATGACAATAACCCAAAGAAATCACATGAAGTCATTTCGTGCTCAACTCAAGGCTAAATGAGACATTGGAGACTCTAGCTGGTCCATTAAATATGTAGCTGGTATTCCTAAATTAATTCAAAAACTAATATATCACCTCATAGTTGTTAACCTGTTAAATGATGTATATAGTTGTAAAAATGTTTCTAATTGTAATAATGTTAATACTTTCTCGGGCATGTATCAAAATGTTAGAGGCCTCCAGACTAAACTCAATTTACTTCCTGCTAACGTTCCGTGTTTAAACTACGACTTTTTTGCGTTAACCGAAACTTGGTTATGCGATTCAATTCCATGATAATGAGCTTAATTTTAATAATTACAATATTTTCCGTTTTGATCGTAATCATAATACAAGTAGATTCAAACAAGGTGGGGGAGTAGCTCCTATTCAATATCTTGAACACTTAATTGTAGAAGTCAAACTTAACCATAAGTGTAAAATTATTTTAGTTGTTTGCTATATTCCTCTTTGTAGTCCCTTATCTAGTTATGTAAGCTTTATCAATTCACTAGAGTGGTTACAATCTACTTTACCTACTGATCATAAAATATTATTAATGGGTAATTTTAATTTGCCCTCAGTAATATTTACGTCTGATAATAATGGTCCTCATATAAATGGTAGTACCTCTGATTGTTCTGACGCGTTATTTGATTTTTTTCTCTGAGAATGGCTTCTTACAATATAATCTTATACGAAACCATGTTTACACGCAATTAGACTTAATCTTCTTCAATATAACTAATACAATAGTGTCCGAATGCCACGAAGAACTTGTACCCATTGATCTCTATCACCCAGTTCTTGAGATAAGTTGTGAGTATGCGATGCCATCTAATTGCCAACGTGATATAAGCTATAAATATAATTTTAAGAGGGCAGATTTTAATTTATTAAATAATGCATTAATTAACTGACAACTGTGATTGGTCCAATGTTTACAACTCAAATTGCGTTAATTTTGCCACAAATGAGTTTTATCGCATTCTCTCGGATGTTATCCATAATTACGTACCTAAATATGTTGCTAGTAAACAAATATACCCGACTTAGTATTCAACTGATCTCCGCAGAAACCTAAAAAAAAAGTTAGTAGCTCACAGAAAATACAAAGCTTCCAAATTGCAATCCGATTATGTAATCTTCTCTAACTATTGTAAATTATGCAAGCAACTAATTAATAATTGTCATTCAATTCACCTTATTAATACACAAAAAAATCTTATCAACAATCCAAAATATTTCTGGAAGTATGTTAATATGTCTAGAAATAATACTGATATCCCAGCGTCTGTCCACCTTTCAGGGAAAACTTTCAATAACCAATTAGAAGTTGTTAATGCATTTAGTGAATGGTTCTCCTCTGTATATGTAAAACCTATTTCATGTAATGACTCTGTAGTAAATAATATCATTGACTGTGTGAATGTTAGTGTGTTAGAAATTTCTGTCAGTGAAGTTTTTGATTCCTTAACCTCATTAAATTGCACTTCTTCATCTGGCCCTGATTCTATCCCACCTATTCTGTTTCATAACTGCCACTGGGCATTAACTAAACCATTACATCACTTATTTAATCTTTCTTTAATGTCTGGAATTTTTCCTAAAGCTTGGAAAATCAGCTTTGTGACACCGGTATGGAAATCTGGTGATAGATCGTCGGTCACGAACTACAGGCCTATTTCAAAAATGAACATTATCCCTAAACTTTTTGAAAAAATCATAGAACCAAAATTGATGCAAGTATTTACTAATATTCTTATTAGTGAACAACATGGTTTTCGCCGCGCTAAATCCACATTAACAAATATTTTAATATTCTATTCGTATTCGTAAGTCGATGCTATCTACACGGACCTCCATAAAGCTTTTGATATAGTAGACCACGGTCTTCTTGTAACAAAATTAAGCAAATTGGGTGTAAGAGATCCACTATTATCTTGGTTTTCTTCTTATTTAAGTGGCCGGTCTCAACTAGTGAAAATTCATAACTCATTTTCCAAAACAATTAAGGTCATATCAGGAGTGCCACAAGGTGGACATTTATCTCCTTTGCTTTTTATTCTATTTATAAATGACCTAAATAACTGTTTTAAATCATGTAAGTTTTTACTATTTGCGGATGACATGAAATTATATATGCCAATCAATTGTTTTAATGATACGACTTCCCTTCAACATGATTTGGATTTATTTTCTTATTGGTGCAAATTGAATGGCATGGCTCTAAATTCTTCTAAATGTGTTTGTATCATTTCATTTAACCGATCTAAATCTCATATAAACTGTCAATATTTCATTAACGGTACGGCTCTCAACTCTGTAAGTCAAGTTCGGGATCTTGGTATTATCCTATCGGCCGATTTGTCCTTTAATGCCCATATTAATTCAATATACGGTAAAAGTCTTCGTGTTTTGGGGTTTATTAAACGCACCTGTTTTAATTTTAATAATGCGCTATGTATGAAAGTTTTATATTGCTCGCTGGTAAGATCTTTACTTGAATATGGAACGGTATTATGGAATACAAACCAATCTGGTTTAGTTAATAAATTAGAAAAAATACAAAAAATTTTTTTACGTTTTTACGCATTTAAAACTAATTACCCGTATAATAACACTGTTGAAATTGCAAACTATGTAGGTTTAAAACCGCTAAGAACTAGAAGATTAGTATATGATATCACGTTTATGTATAAAATCTTGAATGGTGTTATCGACTGTCCAGAATTATTACAAAAAATTGGTCTTAAAGTACCCTCTTTTAATTCAAGATTTAACCCACCCTTCGCTGTTCCTCATTCTAAAAATAATTACTTTACTAATAGTCCGGTGTGCCACCTACCAACATCATGTAATTTAATTCATAATTTTGATTTTTTTTTCGACTCCTGAAATAAGTTGAAAAGTTGTGTTTATAATTTAAATCTAGATATTTAATTTAATTTAAATGTATTTAATTATTCTTAATTTAGCGATATTTAGTTTACACATACTGTACTCTTACCCTTTGGAGTGTTAAATATTTATTTAATTTGAATAAATATTATTATTATTATTATTATTATTATTATTATTATTATTAATATTATTAAATCTGTTACTAATACATTAATACTATTAATAAATATATTTTATTGAAAAATATAGGTACCTACCGGCTACCACATTTCTTTGCTTCGCTGGATTCATATAAAAAATACAAAATCTGCCGCATGATTAAACCCAGGTCATCTTCCGTTTAGCGGTTCGAAAGGGGTTCCAACTATGACGCTTATAGAAATATTAAAAAAATCCTGTTCGTCATACCTTTGTCCTATACCCTTTTAAAGATAATACAATATATCTAGGGGTCTTACCTTAATAAAATCGACGTAGTTCGGCCTTAGATATGTGTTTGTCACTCGAGGTGTGCTTCAATCTGAATAGGCTTCTCGAATATGGCCCTTCATTTTAAACTAATAATTAAATTAATTTAACACTGTTTCACTGTTGAAGTAATACTGTATAAAAATTAAATATTAATAAAATATTTTGTTTCAATATTATTTATTACTATAAATAAGCAACATTTATAGAAATAAAATTTGGATATTAATAAAAATTAAAATATTTTATAAACGTAGGTTAGGTTAGGTTAATAAAACTAATTAAATGGGTAATATTTATTTGACATAGAATATTGCCGTTGTCGTATACGCCATGCAAAGGCTTGACGTATAAAACAGATATTTTTCGGTAGACCAATTCCCCGACCTAGAATTAGTAGATGTAAGACCTGTTGTAAAAGATATATTTAATTCTTCTTCTGGTGA